>PITA01015040.1:0-51263 GCA_004023965.1 Spilogale gracilis | reverse complement strand
TTTTTTTTTTTTTACAAATAATTCCTTTATTATTTTCCAAGCATGGTATTTTGAAATATATAATGTCCTTGGAATCTCACACTTAAGTCATTTTATACATGGGGACAGAGAGGTCTTGGGGACTATGAAAGATTCTGAAATACATTCTCTTTTACTAGTCCTCTAAATTTGATTTGGGAAAAACGACAATGGCCTTTGTTTTTCCATTATCCCTGGCAAAAGCATATTTCATGGACACATACTGCCTCCTTTTACATTCTTCCCCTTGTCTAGTAATTTGCCTTCTGAGTTTCGCTCAGATTTTTATGGTTGAGTAATTCAAGAAAACTCTTAAGAATACCTGTGATTTCAGTTGTTTTCCTGTACAATGGTGCACTCATTTAACCTAGTTTTCTGTGTATTTCTCAAAAGCCTTTCTCCACAAATTGCTTTGAAAGGAATTGAGAAAATACATATAGGATTTAGGAAGGAGGAATTTCTGGTTGGTGCAAATGGCATATTCTTATAATAGATTCCATAAGAAAGTATATATTAGTTGAAAGAGCCAATGATGATGGGCAGTTAAATATTCTAACTTCATATTCAAAGTGAAAAGACCTCATTCTCAGAGGTAGTAATAGGCCTTTCACCTTACTGCAACAGTTCTGTGAATTACTCAGCTACATTATGTAATATTCAGATTCTCGTCTATTAAGTGCACATATAGCTAGTTTTCAAAGTGTGGCTTGAGATCCTTGGGTTCTTGAGACCATTTCAGACAATTCATGAGCTCAAACTTATTTTCATTATAATTCTTAAACCTTATTTGCCTTTTCCACTCCTATTCTCTCACAAGTGTACAGTGGAGTTTTCTGGAGGCTGCTTGCATATGCCTTTGCAGCCCATGGAGTCAGAAACAGATATGAGGATGCAGTTGTTTTCAGTGAAGCCAGGTAGAAAGGGACCAAAAAATGTGAGACATTTGTGACAGGCCAAAAATGGCCTCTCAAAAGTCCCCATCCTAATCCTTGAAACTGTAGATTTGTTATTTTATGAGGCAAAAGGGGCTTTGTGGAGGCAATCAAGTTAAGGATTTTGATATGGGGAGATTATTTTGATTATCTGAGGAAGGCCCAATGTAATCACAAGGGTCCTTAAATGTGGAAGAACACAATAGAAGTGTCAGAGTGATGAGATGTGAGAAAGGCTCATCAGGACACTGGTGGCTTTGAAGAAGGAAGGGGACAACAGCCAAGTCATGTGGGAGAGCCCTTGAAATGGGAAAAGGCAAGAAAAACTGATGCTCCCTTGAAGCCTTCAGATAGGAACACAGTCTGCTGTGACTTTGATTTCAGCCTAGTGAGACTCATTTTGAATTTCTGACATCCGAACTCTAAGGTAATAGATTTATGTTGTTTTAAACTGCAAAGTAATTAAAAATAATTGGTGATAGCAGCAATAGGAAATGAATATAGTATTCATCAAAGGCCTCTTTTAAAGGCTATGTTGTTATTTTTTTCATTGTAGCTTCCAGTGAACCTCACTGGCTTTCGAAAAAAAAAAAAAGCAAGCTCTAGAGTTTGACTGTATGGCCTTTGTCATTGGGCTTTAACTGTTAATTCAGGTTTGGTCTGTTCTGATGCTTTCATTTCCATCCTATAGGCCATGCACCAGAAACTATCACTGTTTCTCAAAATTGCCAGCTTTCCCATGCCCTTGTTCTTCTGCACAAATTATGTTCCTTGCCTATGTAGTCCATTAGACTGTCTTTCCAACTCTTACCTATCTTGTAAACTCACAGTTAATGCCCTCTGCTATGCAAAGCCTCGCCTCAGCACTCCTGCTTAGGTTGCCTCTTTTATAGGTAGCCCTTGCCACATTGTATCTAGTTTGTATCTATTGCCGGTCTTTCCACCCTGCAGTGAGCTACCTGGTGAGGTAATAATGCCATATTTGTATACCCCCAGTATCTGGTACTTTGCCTGGTTTGCAGTATTCCTCAATGATGTTTTTACTGATTGCTTAGTTGGTTGATGATTGGCCAGTCCCTCACTAATAGTTTGGGTGTTTATCTTTTCTTTCTCTCTTTCTTCCTTCCCCCTTCCTTCCTTCCTTCCTTCCTTCCTTCCTTCCTTCCTTCCTTCCTCTCTCCTTTCTTCCTTCCTTCTTTCCTTTTCTTTTCTTTTCTTTTCTCTTTTCTTTTTCTCTCTGGTAACTTTTGACCACTACTACTCTGATCTTTCCCTCCTTTAGTTTCCATGTATACTCTTTTCCTACTTCCTTTTTTTTTTTGCTAGCTTTTCCTCTTTCCACATCCTTCATTCTGGGTGTTTCTCCAATATTAAATGCTTAAGCCTTGGTTCTTCTCTGTATTCATTTAATGTCTTGAAGATCTCATCTACTTTCATGGTTCTACCACCATCAAAGATGGCTTTGTCTACAGCCAAGACCTGCCACGGTCCTGTGCATATAAAAACTATTGAAGCCTATGCCATTATCTTAAACAAAGGCAGATACTGAAGTCACTTGACTCTCCATAAGCAACTCTCCTTTTTGCCTTGCCTTTCTCTCTCATTGACCTCTCTACTATGCTTATTTCTCAGGTTAGAAATGTTGGAATTATTTTTTACATTTTCTGTTCTTATCTATTTATCTCTTACCAAGTATTTTCTGTGCGATCTGCCTCTGAAGATTTGTCCTTTTTGTTCCATTTTTTTTCCTGTGATCACCACCCTCATCTAGGTCCTTATCATCTTAAGGGCCACCCAACCTTATTCTACACCTCCATTATTTCTTCACTCCAATCAACCATGCATCCCACACTCTTCTCTCTAACCTACCATGAATCCCAGCACCACTTTGACTTCCAACAGCTAGGTCTTCCTAAAGTGCTTTTACATCATCTTCCCATACAAGAAACTAGTCATTTTGCATTGGTTATCACAACATGCCCTGGATGGTCTTCTTAAGCCCAGCTAAACACACTCAGACTCACTTTGACTATCACAGCTAGATTAATACCAGCCTGTTCAAAAGAACCAAGATGGAGTGCCACCAGGCATGATCAGCTCTTCTTCTTCAGAGGTTATTATAGTAGTCCAAAAGCTCAGGGGCAAATTGTCCTTCAGGGGCAAATTGCTCTTATAACATGCTACAGACATAGTTTCCAGGGTCTTTACAAGGACATATCAGTTATAAGAGTCATGACATTCAGGTGACTCAAGAGTATGGTATCTGCTTCAGATTTTTAGTAGTTCATTTATATTTCCACCTGGTCCAAGGGTAATTTTTACTGTAAGTAAGGATATGCAGCAATATAGTGAACATTCTACCCCTATTAGGTTATCAGAGGAAGAGTGATAGCAAATTAAGTAAGGGTTAGTGTCTTATGCAGAAAGGGAAAGGATTTTGTTAACTTTTTGTCCAAAGTTACCAATCAGGTTGGAACTTCTTTCTTAAGGTTGTTCATAATATGTCCCCAAGCCTCACCCCATTTACTTTAACCTCTTTCACAGTACTCCCCAGATAGCCTCTTGTCACTCCCTCGCCGATAATACAGTATGAGTCTGCAATATTTTCTTCCTTCATTGTATTCCAAAATTCAGTGTCTGTTATAATTCCAGGCAGGTAGTATCTATTTAAGAGTAGCAGAATATCTGGGTAAGGAGAGACATTACAAATTGATGGCTGGATTCTAAACTGTTTTGCATTGACATAAACTAGATCTAGAAAAAAGCAAAAACACTGATGGATTGAGAGAGCACTATTGCAAAACTTTTGAAGAAATGAGAAGTTCAGAACTCAAAGTTAAAAAAAATAATCACCTCCAACCCAGGCACTTAAAAATACAAATCAGAAAAGACAAAGCACAATGATCGGATGAAAACCAAAGCTGAACAATAAAATTGCTTAAGTTTCCAGAGAGGCTCACTTTCCGATGAAGGCAAGGAGCAGTGAGGCAAGCAGGGAAGGTGGAACTTGAGGTCTTCGGAGACAGAAGACGATGGATGTGGTTCAGGTTGTCTGGTGTATGACTTCCAGCAAGTTAATTAATTTTTCTGTGCTTTAACACATGTCCATGAGTGCACATCATGATATTTTCCCATTACTTACCTAAATAATATGGTCAGAATTAATGAGATGATACTGTGAAGGGTCTCAAGTTACATGGAAGAGAAATTCAGCAGTATTGTAAGGTATTTTAATTTTTCCCATTGGATATCAAAGGAGAGATTTACAATAAATCTTTTAATTGTGTCTGTGTAGGCCAGTTAGAACAAAAATAAACTTTTCTGTGCATTTGATCAATATAGACAAGAGATTAAATTAACTCAGGCTGACCTGTATTATTTCATTCTTTTTTTTTTTTTTTAAGATTTTATTTATTTGACAGAGAGAAACACAGCCAGAGAAGGAACACAAGCAGGGGGAGTGAGAGAGGGAGAAGCAGGCTTCCCGCCGAGCTGAAAGCCCGATGTGGGACTCGATCCCAGGTCTCCAGAATCATGACCTGAGCCGAAGGCAGTCGCTTAACCAACTGAGCCACCCAGGTGCCCCTATTTCATTCTTTATTAGAAGAATTTTTAGATCTAAATTTTTTCTTATAATTGTCATTTTTCAAATTTGAATTTTTTTATTTTAAGTGACCAAATCAAGAACAAACCCTGATTTCTTTTTAGGTGTAAGATTGAGTATTTTAAAATTGTATTTTGAGCAAGTAAAATGGGAAAATGTATTTCATAATAAAGAACAAAAAATATACAGACTTATATTTAAAAAAAGAAGAAAATAGAAAATTTTGCGAGCTACACATCTGATTCTCTTGTTTCAAAGCTGAAAGCCAAAGCAGATAGACACATTGAAAGATATGTGTATCCTAAACCAATGCCCAACCTAAATTATATTCCAAGTTAAAAATGCATACTAAAAATGAACTTGATATATTGCAGTATGTGTTTTTGAAAGGAAGAAATTAACATACAATTGAACTCATAACGTTCCTTCTTTCTTTCTTTGCTTTCTTCCTTTCCTTCTTTCCTTCTTTTTAACCTTCTTTTTTTAAATGATGGACTTCCTCAACATAGAAGATACTTTGTATGGTGCTCTATAGTTATCAGCTATAGTGACTGGGAAGTGGTTAGTCCAATTTTCTCTTCTAGGAAAATTGTTCTCCTATTGTCCTCTCCCTTGCTCACATCAGCCTTGGCAAGTAAAAGTAAAGAGACAGAAGTACCTCCCCAACTGCATTTATTCAGCCTGTGGAATTTATTACCACAGGAGGTTATCAAGTCAGTTAAACAGCTGGACTCAAAATGAGGTTGGGAGAATTTTATAACCAATAGCATTTATATAGTAAAGCAAGTGACTTAAGATTTTCATGCTTTAGGCTATAGGATCACACTTTAGTTCATAAAATATTAAACCACAGAATCAGAAAAGAAATTTTCCTTGCAAAATATCATTGAAGATCTTTGACAGAGATGTTTTTTGGTGTCTTGTGATAGACAAAAATGACCTAACAACAACGTCACAGGAATGGCCTTTGATGGCAAGCCCAACATTTATTTAATACTGCAACCAAATACATCAAGCAAAACTTCAAAAATTGAAGTTTGGCCTGACTCCATTCTACTTAGTGGCAAAATAACTGGTTAAAAGGGTGAAAATTCAGTTGAACAAATTACTGATGTTAGGGGGACATGAAAAATGAAAAATTCTTACTATTTATGGATCTCAGCTTAAAAATATGAATTGAAGTAAACTTCCGGGTATGAATAAATATAACCTACATGCATCTAAATAGTAACAAGTTGATCCCATTTAAAAAAAAATTATTTTAATTCAATCAATTAACATAGAGTATATTATTAGTTTCAGAGGTAGAGTTCAGTGAAGTTGATTCAAATTTTAATATAAAAACTTATCATTTTTATTGGTGGAGTTGGTGTATTAAGATACACCTTTGTTGTCAGAATTTTTTTTGTGGTCCTGCAACTCATTAGACCTATAATGCAACTCTTTTTTCCTCAAAATAGCTTGACCAGGAATTGATCATTTTAAACCCAATGTAATACCATATAGTTCTCAGAACTTATGACTTTTATTCATTTATTTTTATTTTTTTAAAACCATTTTATTTATTTATTTGACAGAGAGAAACACAGCTAGAGAAGGACCACAAATAGGGGGAGTGAGAGAGGGAGAAGCAGGCTTCCCTCTGAGCAGGAAGCCTGATATGGGGCGGATCTCCAGATTCCGGGATCATGACCTGAGCTGAAGGCAGACACCCAGGTGCCCCTCTAAATTTGCTTTTAATGTTGCCTGTATTGTTTGTTTGTTTGTTTATTTATTTATTTATTTATTGGTATTGCTTATTTTTTGAGTTTGATCTCATGTGCTCTGTTGATTTGATTTAATGTTGGATAAGAACAGAATGAATGGCCATAGATAAAATAGACCTTTAAAATTGGTGTTCATGGCAATCAAATAGAATCTATCCCTACACTCCCTAATTTTACAAAGATTGGTAGTCCCAGAAAGACACAAAGTGGCTTGCTCAGAAACAGCTAGTGTGATTGTTGATTTTATCAGGGGGTGTAGACATTTGACTAAAAGTTCCTTCTGGGTGTGTCTGTGAGGGTGTTGCCAGATGAGATTAGCATTTGAATAAGTAGACCAAGTATGGGAATGTGCCCTCCCAAATGTAGGTGAGTTTCATCTATTCTGGGGAGAGCCTGAATAGAATGAAAGGCAAGGAGGGAGAACTGGCTCTCTACCTGATTTAGAGCTGGGACATTGGTCTTGTCCTGCCTTTGGACTGGGACTTATGTCATCAGCACTTTTGGTTCTCAGGCTTTCCGACCCGGACTGGAGCTTGTGAATGGCAGATCATAGAACTTCTTAGCCTCTGTAATTGTGTAAGCTGATTCCTAATAATAAATATCTTAGATATTTATGTGTATCCTATTGGTTGTAGTTAGGGTAGAAGTCAGAATAAAACATGGGCATGTGAGTCAACTGCCATTTATGATAGCATACCTCTCAAAATGCTGGGCATTGTGCCTACTACGAAATAGATGTTTTTTTTTTTTAAAGATTTTATTTATTTGACAGAGAGAAACACAGCCAGAGAGGGAACACAAGCAGGGGGAGTGAGAGAGGGAGAAGCAGGCTTCCTGCCGAGCAGGGAGCCTGATGTGGGACTCGATCCTGGGTCTCCGGGATCATGACCTGAGCTGAAAGCAGCCGCTTAACCAACTGAGCCACCCAGGCGCCCCAAAATAGATGTTTTTGAATGATGAATAAATACCTAATAGTTTAAGAAAATATGATAACTTTATTTTGCACTAAATAAGGCCCATAGTAGTTTCAAATTTTCATTTTACCATTACTCTGTAATGAAAAAAGCTCTCTCCTCCCGTTTAAAAAAAAAAAAAACAAAAATTAAAAAACCAAAGGAAAACTGAAAGTCAGCATTATCATATGCTTTTCTTTTGCCTTAGGTGTTAATTTACTTATCATCACAGAGATTGTAAGATCTGTTAAGTTTTTTATGGGAACCTGCTGTACTTACTCTCTTATATGGCCACTTCTTTGCATAAGTGGTTAGGAAATTTGACAAACTGACCAACTTAGTTATAATGGCCACATCCTGACGCAGCCTTTAGGCACACAGAGCTTATTGACTACGTCTGCTAGAACTTTAGGGGTAATAGGTTCAGTCAATCTAAGCAGCGTCTTGTCATGTGTACAAGGAATAGGGCAATGCTTCTGAACTATCCCGTGCATACGAATCACCAAGGGATCTTGTTAAAATGCAGATATTATGATTCATAGGTCTGGAGTGGGCTATGAGGCTCTACATTTCTAACAAGCTCACAGCTGCTGCTGAAGCTTCTGGTTTGGGAAGGAGGAAGACGCTAGCTACTGGAGAGCTTGATGATGTGACTCTTGAGTCTGCTTCTCTACTTTTGTCTCTGGCCTTCTTGGTATTTTGTTGATGATCTTATGTGCTAATGATGGGGATTCACACCTACAGCATTTAAATAAGGCTAAAGACTCTTTACTATTCTTGAATTGCCATTTTCTTCTCTAAGTTATGTAAATATCAGCTTCCATCTTATTTTTTCTTGCATATATAGATCCACAGTCATGTTCTTTCTCACACTAGGATGATTTGGTGGAGTAATATCAGATTTTAGGGCAACCCTTTAAAAACAGTTAAGCAAGTCTGTTAGGAAGTACCTTTCACTTAAAGATTCACAGTTTAATTTAAAAATTAAAGAAGGTTATTTGATTTTAAATCAAATAATAAAATGTTTATTATTGGGAATATGGGTAGTATCATTGAAATTGCTCTGGGGCAGAAGTTTGCATTTATATTGAAACAACATCCACATATATACACACATTTGTAATGGAGAGAAGAAAAAGAAAAACATTTTAACCACAAGGTGGCAGTAAGATATATATGAAAAAGAAAGGGATTTCAAATAAATAACGACTTCAGACATATTTCTGAGGAAATGATTGTCAAAATAAATAGCACATGCTAATGCAGTGGAATGCAGAAATGCCTTATCAAAGCTTCTCATTTATGGCATTCTTGGATAATCACAGTCTAAATCGTAAGCTGTGCTAACGGGGCATCTTCTTGGGTCCTCTGTGAACATTTGCACAGTACAATATTCAGTTAAAAACAATTGCATTGTAATATTTTTTATTTATTTCAGTTTCACTTAACCAATAGTGTCATAAATTACATATAAATATTCCCAAGATGTGAACTGTAGGATCTCTGACAAGTCGTCAGTGCCACATGACATACTTAATTTAAATTGCTTTTTTGGTATGAGGAATGCACTTAATAAAAGTTTTGAAAATGTTTTACTGTTACACTCCTTGTGACATTATATCACTTTTTAAAAAATCTTAAAAATATGTCTCATTTTTTAAAATCTTTTTGTCTTAGTCACAAAGATACCTGTATTGTACACTAAAAATTAAACTGATTTTGTCCCAAACAGTTCACTGGAAAGCCAAGATAAGGTTTACATAAGCAGTTCTAATAGAAAGGTGAGATGAATATTGCAAAAGCTTCAAAGGTATCCAGATGAGCGGGGCACTCTTTTCCCCTTGGAAAAGGATGGCAAGGGTCATGGTAGAAGATGTTAGGAAGGATTTTGTGAAGGACAAAGAGACAGATTGAATTATTCAAAACCTGCTCCAGTTCTTTAAATCACTTTTCATAAGGTGAAGCTTTGCTCTCTATATATTTAGAACTTGAAAATACCCTCACATGCCTGCTACAAGCCAAAACTTGTGGCTGGTTTAGCAGCCAATGGGGAAAAAGAAGAATGTTCTGGCTGGAGTAATAGGTGGAATTTCTTCTACTTCCTACCTTTGGCCAGATGCCTGAAAGTCGGTTGTGTTGGGGCTGGAAAATATCCAGAGTGAAGCCAGGGCCAAAAAGCCAAAGAGGGACAGCTGTGCAGGTATGTCTCTGGCTCTTACTCAGATATCTTCCATACAAGGCAATAGGAACTGTACCTCTGTTTGTTTTAGACTCTGCTGAATGGCTAGGCAGCATTACAGAAATCATTATTTAACTATGAGTGAGATTCCATTAAAATTAGTACTCAGAAATGAAGGAGTTGTCTTTTTGGAATTTATGAACATTGAAGACTTCAAGTTTATGAAGTCTGTCATACTAGAATGCTCTTTCAATTACTCTATTTTGAATTAAAAAAACACAGTTGTTTGAAATAACTCCATTAGTGCTGTATTATGGTACTTATAGTGGTTCCCTGAGAGAATTAAAAAATAACGAGAGAAAAACAATTTAACAACGACTTAGGGAACATACCAGGGGCTGCAATATCACCCTCAGAAATGATGCTGGAGGTTTCTGTTGGTGTGAGCTTGCAACCGTGGGCAAGGAGGCGAAGTGCTAAAATCATGGAGGGTTACTATGCAGTGACACAGTGGTTGATGAGGCTGTGAAGTCATCGTAAGTGAAGCCGCATTTATGTACAAATCATAAAGATGTAAGTACAAAACTGAATTTAATATATGCTTCATATATTAAAACTATAATTATCATTTGGTTTACTATTAAGTTAAAACTATCATTATCATTTGGTTTACTATTTCTTCCACGTTCAGAAAAGGTGAATCTTCTCTGGAAAGTAAAAATCCAGTGACAAAGTTTGTTTTGTCACCCTTACATTAGGTTCTAAAATAGTATAATTTTACTGTTTTATTTTCTCAGTGTAGCTGATGAAGTAAAACTATTAATTTAAAAAATATGCTTGATTAAGAATTGAAATCACTGTGGCAACAGCCCTATATGCCTACAGTCCACCATCTTTTATGACACCAGTGGGGAACACATAGAACACACCACTGACAAGTGGACTCTTTTGACTCACATCTCTTAGCCTGAATAAATAATATATCCTGATCACAATGAACACCAACTTAGGATTTGGAATGATAGCAGATATCACTACTGTTTCTAACCAATCACAAATTCACACTCCCTCACTGTAACCAGTGACTAAGCGGACTCATGTCATGGCCCAGAACATCCAGGACTGGGCAACAAGACATATGTCTCCTAGATTTCCCATCCACCTTAACTATATTCAGAAAACAGATGTCATTTAAATGGTAAATGGAGTGTTAAAAATTTAACTAAAAATTCATATGCCATCCTTACAAAAACAGGACTGTATTCCTGGCTGAAGCCATCACAGAAGTCAAACAAACTCAGAGATTGCCTCTAGGAAGAGATGCTAGACAGAGGAATACAGTAGACATAGCAGCATGGAACTCCGAGGAGAGTGTTTTCTTAATAGTGGCCAATACAGTGTGGACATCAGAGTTAGATGTAGTTATCCTAGATGACCCAATTCATTCCGGTGCTAATTCAGATATAATTCAGTTACTTCTGAAGTTTAAAATGTATTTGTTCCAGAATTGCGTAGACAGTTCATGATAGGTTTTGGATTGGCAAAACAGCTTGATGACAGTAGGAGTGGTTATTAACCTTGCTTACGTGAGGAAGTCACTTCAGTACTGCCCATAGAGGGGGTGGATGTCATTAGGTTGGAAGCAGATAATTGTCTTGTCCAGCCAATGCTATTTCCCAGATTGTGGATTAGGCAAGGCATGGGGAATCCCATGTTGTGGGTTTGGGGTGAGGGGATCTAGGTCATAGTGGTGCCAACATGGGATTGTCTCCCAGATGGGAGCCTGAGAAGGAGAAAGGTTATAGCTCTAAATCCTGGCAGCAAAGAGTGAGTGGAAAAATGGAAGTGAGGACTTATTGACAGTTTGAGGTCAAGAGACAGTGGGAGAATAAGCTTGTTTCCTTGGTCAGGTGGAAAGGAAGAGTCTGCCGTGATTGTCATAGTTTCCTTCTTGTATGCCTCATGCTTCTCTGCCTCTTTTGGGACATCATATACATGCTCTATTCAACTTGAGAATACTTCCACATTTGGTACAGAATCGAGGGGCACCCCTAATATTTTAACATATGGGAACTCCAGTCATCATAATTGTTTTAGTCAGGTCAACCTCAATCATGATACTCAATCCTAAAATCTGGGTTTCCCCTCAAGCTCATATAGCTTATTGTCAGGCACATAAAAGAAACTTTGTAATGGAGCTAATACTCAGCATACAACATACCCATATATCCAAAGAGAATTGGCTTCATTGGATGGGTGTTCTATCCTAGGGCACCATGCACAATCTGCTGTCAGGGTTCTCTTTGGGGCTGGACTACTGGAGATCATGTACCCTAAAGCCCTGCTGGATGGTCTTTGGGAAAGGCCCTGCCCTCCCCCCACCCCACGACCTCACCTCTGACCCTTGCCTACACTTATTTAGGAAAGTAGGAAAGCAGGTTTCCCCAGTTCTGGTTATTGTTTGGCCAGAGAGGTACATTTTGAGCAGTTCTGTTATAAGATCTCCTCGGGTCAACAGAAACAATGGATACTTCACTGTAGTCCATCTGTCTTCAAGATAATAGGCTTCCTCCTATGAGATGCTTGATACAATCTTGAACAAAAAAATGTGTTTTGGCTTAGAAGATATTTACCTTCAAATTGGGAAGAACAAGCATTAGGTGGGATGACTCCCTGTGATGGCAGCCTAGTTGACTCTCCAGATAAGCTATCCCAGGATGGAATCCTACAGTTAACTTATACCATGAATTATATCCTCATAGTCTTTGAGCTCACACAGGCTGCTACTAAATGAAGAGGGGAACACTTTTATCAGTTTGGCTCAAATGGTTATCATTTGTTGTTCATCTCATGTTGAATCTTGACCCAGATTCTCATTAGGGTGAACCTCCTCAACTCCTCCCTTCCCATGTCGCCTCATCTCTAAGGCATCAACAGTTCTGTTTGGCTCAATCATCTAAAATATATTCAGATTTTGACTACTTTTCACCAGTTCTTCAGACACCATTTTTTTTTTTTTTTTCCTAAGCCACCACCATCTCTCCTGACTTATTGCCAAAACCTCCACATAAGTTTCCCGGTCTCCTCTCCAGTCTATTTTTCACACAGCTGCAACAGTCAGATCGTGCCACTTCTCAGCTTTAAGTCCTCCAGAGGCTTTTCATCTCACTCTCAGTAAACACAAAGGCTTCAAGGCCATACTAGAGGCCTAAACATCCTACACTGACAGCACTCTCCCCATTTCTCCCCTGTGCCATGTCCTACCACTGTTTTCCTCCTCATTTCCCTCCAGCTACTCTGATACCTTGTAGTTCCTATAACTTCAGTGTGCTCCTTCTGCTTCCACTCTAGGCTCTCTTACTTCCTCACTTGGAGTGACTTCAAGGACATGACTTGGACATGACTTGTTCTTTCTTCATCCTCATGTGTTCCTTCAAACATTAGTTTATTGAAACTCACTTCCCTGGGGACCTTATTTAAAATAGAAAACTATAGCTTCTTTCGTTCTCTAGCCCCTTCCCCAATAGCATGTCGTATTCCATGCTTTTGTTGAGTTTCCATTTATATATTGTTAGTTTTCTTTCCATGAGAATGGGAACTACTATTTTTAAATAGATCCTCATCTGTTCTGTTCATGTTTCTGTTTCAGTGCCTGGAGTACTGCCGGGCCAATAGTGGGATCTTGTTAAGTATTTGTTGACTGAATGAATGGGGTGTGCCCTGAGCTGTCCAGTTTACCACCAGCTCCATCATTCCAGATCAACTTATGTAAGTCTATTTTATATTACTTGCCTGTCTCTTGCAGGTATCTGAATTTGTGGCTTACAGCTTAGAAACAAAAGTCCACTTAGAAATAAGTAAACAAATATTCTGATAATATCCCTTTGAGAAACATAAAAATCTCTGTTAACACCATGTCCCTGCCATTTTCCCTACCCCCTCCCCCCAGGACAGAAAGTCCTGGTCTCAAAAACAGAGGCCTTACTTTCTTGGGAAAAGAGAAAAACAGTTCATTTCTTCCCAATGAGTCTACAGCAGTGATACTAAGGCTTTAAGCAATTCCTCTGAGGCAGAAAATGTGATATATAGTAAGTATATTTGCACAATGTTGAATAAATGGTTTTTGAATTAAATGGAATTGTATGTAATTCAGAAATTATCCGTATTTCAGATCAGAATGATTTTTATCAGAATGACCATGCCTGTTAGTACTTTGTGTCTTTGTCTTACCCCTTACTGAGTGGTTAAAAATATATAAAAACCAAAGGAAAGGTAATTGCTATTTTAAAGAACTCTTCTGAGCCCAGGAATAAACTCATGACCATATTGTCAATTAATCTATGACAAAGGAGGCAAGAATACACAACAGGGAAAAGATAGTTTCTTCAACAAGTGGTATTGGGGAAACTGGACAGCTACATGCAAAAGAATGAAACTGGGCCGTTTTCTTATACCATATACAAAAATAAGATCAAAATGGATTTAAAGACCTAAATGTGAGACCTGAAACCATAAAATTCCTAGAGGAAAACACTGACTGTAATCTCTTTGACATTAGCTGTGGAAACATTTTTCTAGATATGTCTCCTCTGGCAAGGGAAACAAAAGTAAAAGGCAACTATTGGGACTACATTAAAATAAAAAGCTTTTGTGCAGTGAAGGAAGCCATCAACAAAACAAAAAGACAATTCACTGAATGGGAGAAGATATTTGCAAATGATATCTCTGATAAGGGGTTAATATAAAAATATATAAGGAAACTTATATAACTCAACACCAAATAATCAAATTAAAAAATGTGCAGAAGACCTGAATAGACATTTTTTTCTAAAGAAAATATACAGATGGCCAACGGACACATGAAAAGATGCTCAACATCGCTCATCATCAGGGAAATGCAAATCAAAATCACAATGAGTTCTCACCTCACACTGTCAGAATGGCTAAAATCAAAAACACACAAAATAGCACATATTGGCAAGGATGTGGAGAAAAAAGAACCCTTGTGTGCTGTTGGTAGGAATGTAAGCTAGTGCCGCCGCTGTGGAAAACAGTATGGACATTCCTCAAGAAATCAAAAATAGAATTACATATGATCCAATAATTCTATTACTGAGTATTGACCCAGGAAAAATGAAAACACTAATTCAAAAAGGTATATGCACCTCTGTGTTTAATTCAGCATTATTTATAATAGCCAAGATATGGAAGCAACCCAAGTGTCTATCCATAGATGAATGGATGAAGAAGATGTGGTATATATATAGTGGAATATTACTTGATAAAGAATGAAATCTTGCCATTTGATGGACCAAGAGAGTATAATCCTAAGTGAAATAAGTCAGAGAAAGACAAATACCATATGATTTCACTCATACATGGAATTTAAGAAAAAAAAAACAACAAATGAACATAGGAAAAAAGAGCTAAAAAAAAAGCAAACTCTTATCTGGTGACTCTTATCATAATGAGCACTGTGTAATGTATAGACTGTTGAATCACTGAAACTAATAGAACACTGTAAGTTAATTGCATTTGAATTAAAAAAATAAATTATAAAATAAACTCTTTTGGACAATTTCTTTTATATTTAATCACATTATTGAGGTTTAATTTACATATAATGAAAGGCATCCATTTTAATTGTCCAGCATGAATTTTAATAATTGTACATACCTATGTAATCATTTGCATGGCCATCAAGACACAGAATGTATAAGAACTCCAAAAAGACTCCTTGTGTCCCTTGGTAATCCCTTTCCTCCTCACTTCCTTTCCTAGGCAACCACTGATCTGCTTTTTGTTACTATAGATTAGTTTTAGCTATCTTGGTATTTCAGGTAAAATGAGTATTACAGTATATAGTCTTTTACGTTTGCTTTTATTCAGTGTGATGATTTTGGGAATTGTCCATGGTTTCCATATATCAGTAGTTTGTTCCTTTTTGTTGCTGAGTGGTAGGGTTTGAATCGACCCGTTTGCCTATTCACTCACCAGATAGAGTTGTCAGAGTCCGAGGTGGACGGTCCAGTTTGGGGCTATAATTAAAGCTGCCGTGAACACATGCGTGCAGGTGCTCATTTGTGAAAGTGTACCCACTTTTTTGGATAAATACTTAGTAGTAGAGTTCCTGGGTCAACTGGTGAACATGTATGTAACTTTATAAAAATTTCTGACAGTTTGTGTTTTCATAAAGGGAAAGTTTCTTGGTAATTTATCTGCTTTTCACTGTGCGTATATTTTATTAATTACATCACTTTTGTGTGTGTGGGGGGTGATGACTCAAATATGGCATTTATTGTCAATTGTGCTGGTAGAGAAGTTCAGAAATGACATTCAAATGGAGGAAAAGTTCCCTTTCCCTAAAACTCTGTGACTGGATCATGAGCCCCTCATTGGACTGCTGGGAGGGATCAATGAGCCAAGACATAAAATGCTCTTAATACCATGCCTGGCACATAGTTCATGCTCAAGGATGTCAGTTGTGCTTATTTTCTGTGTTTATTAATAAATTCACAGAGACAATGTGACTCAAGTGCCGTAGAGTGAAATTACTGACTTTGCAATCTACAGTGATTATCTTTCCTGAAAAGCTTACCTCCCACCCTCGGTGGTAGCTTACCCACCTGCATTAGTGCCTAAAAATGGACATTCATCTACACTGAATCCACGAAAGCAAGTTCAGAGGATCAAAACATCGAGAAAGGCAGAATCCAATAATGTCTCAAACTGCAAAATGAGAAAATAGAAATGAGAGCAGAGTCACATGTGGAAAATTATAATAATTGAAAACTGAATAGGTACTTTAGTGCAGACTTGCCAGTTTCCTAAAATGAGATAATTTCATTAAAACCTGTAACCACTTTTAACTTTTGCTGTATCAGCTTTGGTGCTTAACCCTTTTCTCTGATGGAAGGGTCATGCTGATAGTGTATGTACTTTTCTGCCCTTATTTTTAAAGATGTGCTAATGTCTAAGACTCATCTGTGGATGGCATTGCTAAACCCAGAGGTTGGAGAGAATAAAAAAATATTCAGGTTTATAAAGAAGCTGTGTTTTTATTTTATTTTTTTTAATTTATTTTTTTTAAAGATTTTATTTATTTGACAGAGAGAAACATAGCCAGAGAGGGAACACAAGCAGGGGGAGTGAGAGAGGGAGAAGCAGGCTTTCCGCCGAGCAGGGAGCCAGATGTGGGACTCTATCCCAGGTCTCCAGGATCATGACCTGAGCTGAAGGCAGTCGCTTAACCAACTGAGCCACCCAGGCGCCCCAAGAAGCTGTGTTTTTAAAACAAAGAGAAAACCCTCCTGGAATGCCTATTTTAATCAGAGGTTCAATCCCCTTAGTTTTGTCCCTTCGCAGGGGTGTTTGCTAGAGCCTGTTGCTGACCTCAGGACTGAAGGCATCCAAGTTACTGTGGGCAAGCTCTGTTCTTAGTCAAAAACAGTTATCGGACATGTCTGTTTGAACACAGTGGAAAATCTTCTGTGTAATTAGCTTTCCTTTTTGATGAGAAATTAGTAGGAACGAAACTGCCTTGGTGGAGATAGGTGAAGCTCTGGTCTTTCGCAAATGAAATTGAATGATGGAGAGGATTGCGGTGGTCAACTCATTAACCAAGTGCTGTTTGCAAAAGGCTGTGTTTCTGTAGTGAGTGTCACTGAAGATTAACAGATGCTAAAATGCATGCATTCTCTATCTGTCTTCCCTTACCACGTAATCTGATGAAGAGTGGATGGAGACAGAGAATAGAATCACCACCACTTTGCTCGGTTGGCGAGGGAGTGGTTTCTGCCGTAGGATCACAGGGGTGGCTGCACCCATGACACGGGGTGGAGGATATCGACAGCACTTGGAGTTAGTGCTGTGTCCTGAGGAAGCCTGGACTGGCCTCCACGAAGACACGAAGATGAAAGAGCACAGAAGAGTTGAGGTCCAGATGAAAGCCAGCACTAACGGCCAGATAGGTACCTTCACACATCCTCACAGCCTGGTGGAAAAGGACATCCCACGTCCTGCAGGGCCTCATGGGGCTTGTGCTCAGGAACGGATTGAATAAGCAGGGACCCTAGGAGGTAGGCTTTGTAACGTCAAGAGGGATAGGTGCCTTCCGGTTGAAGTGGGAGAGTGTTACTGGGTTGTTTGAATAATTCCACACGTTAGCAGAGAACTGAATTGTGCTGCTCAGGGATAAGCAGGGGCTGTACCTGGTCCCTTTGCTAGGAAGGGTTGTATAGCTAGGGGATCTTATGCACAGGAGCAGAGTGGGGAGGGGAGCGCATGGTCAGACCTTTCAGCACTTCCTGATTTCACCCGATATTAAGGCAGCACCTTTTTTGGATCTTGATTTTGAGCCTTATACCACACTATCCAACAAATATTTAATAACAGCGACTGAATGCCAGGCATTGTGCTAGAAGCTGAGAATATTTAACAAATAATGTATTACCTATGCACTCGAGGGGTTTAAAGTTTTATAGAAAGAGCCAAATATGCAAATAGGTAAGTGTTAAATGAGCTATAGTAGGTATATAAATATAGGACCTGAGGACATAGAAGAAAAGTAATCAGTCTTACCTAGATAAGAATAGTTTGCCCTGCAAAGTATTTGTTTTCTGTCTCCTTTGTGAATAAGCAAAATCATAGAAGAAGCTCTTCCAGAAGGTATTCCCTTTATGTATTTATAATTATCTATAGCTCGCTCTACAGATCAATTGATCTTTATCTGTCCATCTATCTATCATCTATCTACCTATCCATCTCTCTAGCTATCATCTATTATCTATTATTTTTTGGCCACGTGTATATTGTATGCACATATCTAAATCAGTCCCTGGTTAGAGAAAGCTGGTAGCTGATTGATTCAGACAAATCATTCAGCCACTGGGGTTGGGAGGAGGGCCATGAAGCATGTGGCTGCTCAAAAAATCAACAAAATTATTATAATTCTTCTTCTACACCTTTTCTCCTTCACTTCTTTCTTTTCTTCTCCTTCTCCTAATTCTTTTCCTCCCCTCCCAACCTTCCTCCTCCCAAGTACCTCCTCCTCCTTCCTATTTCAAGAATTGGGCAGATTCCTCCTGGGGTAGGCAGTTTTAGCTCTTACCTCATCCTCCTGTGTCGGACCTATCAATCGAGTCCTGTTGAGTCTAGTCCAAAAGACTCCTGAAGTCTTTCCACCTCTCTTCATGTCTACTGCCAGCACCATAGTTGAAGCATGTGGGGCTCTTTGCTGGGGTGCTGCACCCGGGAGGGCTCTGTGTATCAGTCAATGTGTTAAAGTGCATAGCAGTGTCTTTCTCTTTGGCTCTGGAGCTCCACACAGGCACAGCATGGTTCTTAACCGTGACTGGCTAATCAAATGATCAGCATTGTCCCTTTATAGGGAAATACTTCCCCACAAGTCTCACCCTATATTCTGCAAGCCAGCGATGACTATGTTAAAAGAAGCTATGAAGGCCCATAGGGCGTACTTTCATCAGTGTCACAGATTTAATATATTCCAAGACTTTTTGTACCACTATCATCTCAATTTAGGTTTAGAACATTTTCATCACAACAAAATCATTTCCTGTACCCATTAGGAGTCATTTCCTATTCTCCCCACTTCCCTCATCCTTTCCTAGTGCACTAGGCAGTCATGAATTTACTTTATTTTTTAAAATATATTTAGCTATTATGGACATTTCATGTAAATGGAATCATACAGTATGTAGCCTTTTGTGACTGACTTCTTTGACTGAATTGTGACGGCTTGTTATGCAATGCTAAATTGTTCCTCAGTAGGACTGACCGTTCTTTTCTTTACTTATGAAATAGGAAATTACCCAAATCCAATGTTCAAAAGATATTAAGCAGCTCCAAATATGACAAATGTCCATGACACATGCCTAGTTTATTCTTTATGTCTAAGTTTATATGTCACTTCTGAGAGACCTTGCTCACCTTAAAGATAGACCATTCCTGCTATTCTTTTTCCCAGACCCTTGTTTGCTTTTTTAAAAGCTCTTGTGATAATCTGAAGTATTTTCATTTATTTGTTTAAAAATTTTATTTTTTCAGTATTCCAAGGGTCATTGTTTATGCGCCACATCCAGTGCTTGATAAAATACATGCCCTCCTTAATACCCACCACCAGACTTCTGAAGTAATTTTAATTGCCAGGCTGTGTGTGTGTGTGTGTGTGTGTGTGTGTGTGTGTGTGAGAGAGAGAGAGAGAGAGAGAGAGAGAGAGAAAGAGAGAAAGAAAGAGAGAAAGAGAGAGCTGTCTCTTTCACTAGAGTAGAGACTTCATGAGAGAAGGTACCATGTATACACACAATTATCAAGCTAAACAGTGCAGAAGTGCTTTTAGGAAAAGGCAATATTCTCTTGCTTTCCTCTACCCTCAGTCCCTCTCTCCAGATGCAAACATTTCTAACTGTGCTTAGCTGCCTTGTGGTTTCTGCCATTCTCTGTATCTTTTAATAAGATGCCATATTGCTCTTTCCTAATTTATCCACTTATGAATTATCTATTGCTATGCTACCTGAGTCCATTTACTCAAAATTTCCATCTTTCTTCCCACCTCCTCCCAAGAGTGATATCTTTAAGAAATTTCTGTTTAGTATACTTGTATACTTCAATTAGTTGCCTCAACTTTTGCTTTCCCCACTATAAACAGTGTCTTCTGCCTCCCCAGAGTTGTAAGATAAAGGCGTTTGTGTGTCTGACCTTCGTTCCATCTCCATTTCCTAGTCTCTGCAAGTTGTACTTTTAGTTTTGTAGAGTCAAGATTGATGACATTTACGTGCTCCTGACGTAGATTCTGCTGGCTGCTCCAAGTCATGTCACATTTCAATGAATTGGTCTCATGTTGACCCATGTTGACTGTTGCATTTTTATTGTCACTTCTGGAGAAACTGATCCTGTTTTTTCCTGATTGATGAAAACACATGCGCCATCTTTACTGCATTGCTCATATCTTCTAGCCTCTCACTTATGCTCTGTACTTTTTAGGATCAATTCCTTTTTTCCCTTAAGCCACTGATTTCCTGTTTTAAATTGGAGTGGTTGCATAAACTGTGGCTTTATTATACAGTGTTCTGCTTTTCTAGAGGTTTACATTTCCTTTCTTCTTACAAAGGTAAAAAGCATAAACTGATACAAAACTCCCTCAAGGAAATAAAATTTCAGTTAAAAATGGAAAAAAATTCTACAGGCATATAAATTATATTATAAAGCTAAAATATTAGACCTCAGAATTTGACTATGGTTTATAGTTGACATTTAATTGTATGTTAACTTCCATAAATATGGATACCTCTTTACAATTTACATGCTTCCAGACTAAGAATTGTGTCTTTAATCATCATGCTCATTGTATTATAATCAAAAGTAAAACACGAGCAGAGAATCTTCCTGACAAAATTCCTGCTTGAATCAAAGCCATAGCTGAGAGCAGGAATGTGGAACTTAATTCAAGTGCTGTTTTCTGCTAAGATATGAATAGACAGTGGTGATGACCTCATCTTTATTAAATATGTGAAAATATTTTGAGATGGAAAAACAGGTAGTTTACATACTCTTAGAAGCAAAGTCTGAATAATTAGATATCCCAGAAATAAACAGATTTCTTAGAGTATGTTTCACTTTGGCAAATAGTAGTTAATGGTATAAAACTTAAATTTATGAACCCCCCACACACACCTACACACACACACACACACACACACACACACACACACACACACAGGCCTGCCTATAAGAGACCTGATTGGCACTCAGACCGAAATGACATAAGGCACAGCAATTGTGCCAGCATAACTATCCGTATCCCATTAATGTGCCCCATTATATGATGATTAAAGCTTTCCATTTATCTAGCTTGCCATAATGTTTGCATTCCCAGCAGAAATGAGGGATACAAATTATGCTTAGGCAAGGGGAAAATCTCACATTGAAATAATTATGATAACTTACAATATACGGTATATAGAAAGTTTGCAAAGTGCTTTTCAGATAGATTTGCTCATCTGCTTCCCATAACAGCCCTGAGAAATGCATGGTGCTATATTAGCTACAGTTTATTGCTGACAAAACCAAGGATCAAAAGAAGTTATGTTTTTCAGGGAATTGCTGATAAGAAGCAGAGCACAAGAATTCAAACCCGGGAAATATGGCTCTTGGTCTTTTCACTACAACATGAAATTATTTTTTGATCACTAGATATAGTCTGCATGATAAAGGAAAGACACTGGGCACTTGTAGGCCTCCAAATTACTCATGCAAGGTATTATTTACACCTCACTACCTCTTCTAAAGGTCAAAGTAGAGTAAGGACAGATCTGACCTTCAATCCTGGCTATTCTCAGGAAAATATATGAATAAGGAGACCAACACTGTTTGTCTAGCATTCTCTGTCCCACCCCCATCTCAGGTAACTTCTGGTGAAAATGAATCCCGAGAGCCTTGGGATGGGAAGAAGTCATAAAATTACTAAAACATACTCCCACCGCGTTGCCTCAGTGGTGTTTATGGGTTGACTGGATGCATTATTTTATTTCAGTATATGCTTTTTGAGCAACTACTATGGGTCAGCACAATTCAGAACATAAACAAAATGTTTCCAGAGTGTGGTCAATAATATAAGGGAATAAACAGAGAAAAGCAAAGTGCTTTTGTTATTTATTTGCTGTGTTTAATATACTATTTTCTTTTTTGTTTTGTTTTTATTTAAAGATTTTATTCCTTTATTTTAGAGAAAGAACACAGGTGTGGGGAGGGTGAGGGACAGAGGGAGATGGTGAGAGAGAATCTTAAGTAGGCTTCATGCCCAGCGCAGAGCTGACATGGGGCTCGATCTCATGACTCTGAGACCATGACCTGAGCTGGTATCAAGAGTTAAATGCTTAACAGACTAAGCCACCCAGATGCCCCTGTTTAATTAATTAATTAATTAACTTTTAAAGATTTTATTTATTTATTTGACAGAGAGAAACACAGCCAGAGAGGGAACACAAGCAGGGGGAGTGAGAGAGGGAGAAGCAGACTTCCTGCTGAGCAGGAAGCCCGATGTGGGGCTCGATCCCGGGTCTCCCGGATCCTGACCTGAGCCGAAGGCAGTCGCTTAACCAACTGAGCCACCCAGGCACCCCTGTTTAATTTATTTTTTAAAATATTTCATTTATTTGTTTTGTAAATTCCGGTGTAATCAACATGCAGTGTTATATTAGTTTCAGGTGCACAATGCAGTCATTCAACAGTTCTGTACATTACTCAGTGCTCATTATGATAACTCTACTTTTAATCCCCTTCCCCTCTACCCATTGCCCCTCTGGCACCGACCATTTGTGGTTATTTTTTCACTTGTTTCTTTCCCTTCCATAATTTGTTTTGTTTCTTAAATTCCACATGCAAATGAAATCATATAGTATTTGTCTATGTTGTTGCAAATGGCAAGATTTCATTCTTTTTTATGGCCCAGTAATATTCCACCATATGTACATATTCCATCTTCTTTATCCATTCACCTATCAATGGACAAAACACAAAGTGCTTTTATTTTTTATTTTTTTTATTCAAAGATTTTATTTATTTACTTGACAGAGAGAATTTTTTGTCAGTTTCAATAAACTGGAAAAGTTGTCTGAATAAAAGGGAAATGCTTTTGTTAAGTGAAATGTAAAAAGTAGAATATGTCACTATGATATAGATACATCCTTAAAATATTTGTATTTGTAGAAAAATAATTATGTGTTTATTTCTGAGTGGTAGAATTATGAGTAATTACTGTATTTCCTTATTTCATTATTTTCTCCATTTCCTACAGCTTTAAGTTTAATTGGAACAAAATTGCATGGAAAAAGGAAATGCTATTTGCCTAAGATGGGACAGGAAGTGTCAGTGTACCCAGTCTGCTTGGATATAGAAAAACCTCTAGACTGTTCCTGGCTGCCAGATGCATTCTCTTATCTTCGTTGTTATATATATCATCCTTTTGACCAAGAAACGGTCTCTTGATGGTCTGCTCCCCAAATTCCTCCATCATCCTTCTAAGTTCAAGCATTATTTTATTTTCAAGTATTCCCTGACATTTCTCTTCTTTTCCTCTTCAAGAGCTGGGCGATACATCCTTCCTAGTGGTCCCATAGCACGTGGTACATAAATTAACGTGGTCTTAAAGTCTGGAGATGCAGGCAATATGCATAAATGTTTATTAATAGTGTATTCAAATACATATAAAGTATTCATTCAAATACATATAAAGTGCATTCAAACACATATAAATATCTATTTCCAGACTGAATGGCTGTGCTGTATATTAAAATATTTACTAGCTCTATTATAATCATTATCTTGTTTTTTTCCATACTGTGACCTTTTTGAAGGCAATTCGTTTGCCTTTCTTATCTCTGTACTGGAGCCTCCTTTTATGTGAAGTGGGTCCTTGGTAAATATTCATTGACTGCATGCATTATTTAATTGGCCTAAAATGTAATTTTTTAAAAAAAGATTTTATTTATTTATTTGACTAGAGAGACACAGCGGGAAAGGGAACACAAACAGGAGGAGTGGGAGAGGAAGTAAGAGGCTTCCCACTGAGTGGGGAGACCATGGTGAGGCTCGATCCCAGGATCCTGGGGTCATGACTGGAGCCAAAGGCAGACCTTTAAGGACTGAGCCATCCAGGAATCCCAAAATGTATTTTTTGAAAAAGATTTTATTCATTTATTTGACAGGGAGAAAATGAGAGAGAAAGAGAGAAAGCATGAGAGGGAGGCGGGTCAGAGGGAGAAGCGTACTCCTTCTGAGCAGGGAGCCAGATATGGCACTCGATCCTGGGACTCCAGGACTGTGACCTGAGCCAAAGGCAGCCGCTTAATTAACTAAGCCATCCAGGCATCCTAAAATGTATTTCTTAAATGAAATGCTGTTTAATGGGGTGCCTGGATGGCTCAGTTGTTAAGCATCTGCCTTTGGCTCAGGTCATGATCCCAAGGTTCTGGGATCGAGTTCCACATCGGGCTACTTGCTCTGTGGGAAGCCTGCTTCTCCCTCTCCCACTCCTCTTGCTTGTGTTCCCTCTGTGGCTATCTTTCTCTTGTCAAAAAAATAAATAAAATCTTTTTAAAAATGCTGTTTATTTTCTCTTTTCATTAGTAGTTTAAAAATAGACTTTGAAACATTCTAATCATCTCTTATCTTTTTAGCTAGAAGATGTCTAATCTCAGGTGTTTCCCTTTGGTTTTGGCTATGTTGGTTGAACTTCTCATCTCTTTTCTGTCTTAAATTTGTCTTAAATCTGTCTGGGCATGAACACATAAAACAGAATTGAGTGCATTATTCTAGGTTTCAGTATGCTGCTCTTTTGTACAAAGGTTTTGCTTCTGAACTTCTGTAATGATGATCAGCATATGTAAATTAAAGCAGCATTCTGCCCTGTTCCCTGCATTCTAATAACATTCCAAATCATATTTACCTATGATGATATTTGTGAGGCTAGATTATGCCTTCTGGAAGACACTTCTAAGATTTTATCCCAATTTTTCTTTCAGGCTTTGTAGTAGTTGCTGTCTGTTATCATGTTCTGTCTAGGCCCTTGTGTAAAATCCTCCAAATAGTTTTGAGGAATGTTTGAAGTTGCATCTTACAGAAGCAGAGGGGAGGTGGGGAATGCCTGGGTGGCTCAGCAAGTTAAGCATCCACCTCTTTGTTTTGGCTCTGGTCAGAATCTTAGGGTTGTGAGATTGAACCCCACCCTCCCCACAAGGCTCTGTGCTACGTGTGGAGCCTACTTAAGAAGCTCTCCTTCCCTCTAGCTCCGTCCCTCCCTTCTCCATTTGCGCTTGCATTCTCTCTCACTCTCAAAAAAAAAAAAAAGGTGGGGGATATTTTCAAGATTTTTTAAATTTAAAAACCAAGACAAAAATTGATTCAACTTTTTAACCTTTTTTTTCTGTTTTTGTCTTGGCCTGAATACATATCCTTTGATCTGTAACATAAAGTGGGTGTTTTTTCACTTAACCCTGACCTCATCTCAAGTCCTGGTAATGTGGTTTAAGATTTGGGGTAAT
This sequence comes from Spilogale gracilis, assembly GCA_004023965.1. Lineage (NCBI taxonomy): Eukaryota > Metazoa > Chordata > Mammalia > Carnivora > Mephitidae > Spilogale > Spilogale gracilis. The sequence goes on along the minus strand of PITA01015040.1, from coordinate 25,753 downwards.
AACTGCTAGATCATTATGACCTGGCTTGCTGCATTTTGAACTTTTGTCCAGTATAATTATGAGACTTACTATTAAGAATAATGAAAACCAGAGTGCCTGGGTGGCTCAGTCGTTAAGTGTCTGCCTTTGGCTCAGGTCATGATCCTGGAGTCCCAGAACCTAGCTCCACATCAGGCTCCCTGCTCAGAGGGAAGTCTGCTTCTTCCTTTCTCACTCCCCTGCTTGTGTTCCCTCTCTCACTCTCTCTCTCTCTCCCTCTTTCTCTCTCTGTCAAATAAATAAATAAATAAAACCTTAAAAAATATTGAAAACCTCTGGTGATTCCTTGATATTTTGATCTTCATTCTGATACCTAATCCAAGAACCCAGGCATATAGCTAGTTTCTTTCAGGACATTTTCTTGCTTATCTGAACCATTTTGTTATTTTTTTAGGGGGAAATTTTATGTGGTTAGAATTTAATTGTCAGGATTTTAATTATTTCTGAATCTTTAGTAAGTACTTTGCAGGGTGTGCTCTGCTTGAGAAAACTGTCATTTATTTATTTCTTTGTCTTTGACTTTTTCGGCAAGCATCTAACGATTGAGTGGATCAGCACAACTTAAATTGGACACTACATTTCCACCAGAAAACCACTTGATATATATTTAGATTTCATAGGATTCATAGTGAAAAAAATATCTTCTCATCCAGTTGTTCCAAATATACTTTAAAGTTTTCTAATAGCTATACTGAGGATAAGTTTTTAAGTTTAAATTAAGTGAATTGCCATTAATTAAATTAAATATAATTAAAATTTAACTAGACTTAAATGTAACTTTAAGTTACTTAAAATGAGATAAAATTAAATATTCAGTTTCTCAGTTGCACTAACCATATTTTAATACCCATGCATGGCTAGTATCTACCATATTGGATAGAACAGATTTAGACTGTTTGCTATAATTTTGAAAAATTCTACCTGTGGTTTTGCTAGCAAGCTTTTAACTTTTATAGTACATCTTTCAAAACTTATTTAGTATGTGATAATACTTTTCCCTTCAAGTAATTTCAAGTCAAAATGATCACATTCTGATTCAAACAGCATTATGTTCTTTGCCTTTATACTTTCAGGGTCCTTCAAGTTGCTGTCTGAAAATGCATTCCTTGAGCTGGAATATATTATCAATTGCCCATGAAACTGTATTTATACTAGGGACTGACATTTCCATCTACTGACTAGATGACTAGTTATGCTCCCAATTTGGGTGCATACATGCTTGCATTATTTGCTTATATATTCTGGTGTCAATTGCATACTCAGAATTTGCCAGAAGAATTTAAAAGGCCAGTGTTAGGTAATTTTTATAGATGACATTTCTCAGGCCTTCAAGCTCCTTGATATATTTACTGATAATGAATGCATATGTACTGATGGAGATTTAGTGTGGAATTTACTTTGTATGTTTATACTGTTATTCTGTGAAATGAGTCCAATCTACCTGTCATGTTGATTGTTGACTGAGGGTATTTGTGTGTGTGTGTGTGTGTGTGTGTGTGTGTGTGTGTGTGTGTTTAAACTTTGCACTACTTTTAAATTAAAACTATTTCCCTTAATCCAGGATTCTAGATGTCTCTATGATTGAAATCTGTATGTGGCTTTATTCCAGCAGAATAATTTTAAAGCCTTGTAGATTGTAAAAATACCAAGTTCAGATTGATTAGCTATTTATTTATTCTATCACTTATCATACATTTATGGGGTACCAACTGTGCTCAGAATAATGTAATATTTAAGGATTTATGACTTTTTTCTTCGAGGTAACTGATATTTTCATTCACATATTCTGTTTTACTGTGGTTTGTCTGTTAAAATATTAGACATGGGAGCCATATCACTATGTTAGTTGGCTATCTTGGGTCAGCAAATCTGCTCTTGTCAGAATATAAATAATGTGAAAATGAAAGAAAACCAAACAATGTCACTGAGCTTTGTTCATCACTCCATCACTAAATTATCCAGTGACCATGGAAAAATCACTTAACCTTTTCTTTTTTTTAGTTCTAACTTATTTTACTTTTTCAGTGTTCCAAGATTCATTGTTTATGCCCCACACCCAGTACTCCATGCAATTCGTGCCCTCAATACTCACCACTAGTCTCAGCCATTCCTCACCCCCTCCCTTCCAAAACCCTGAGTTTTTTTTTCTCAAAATCCAAAGTCTCTCATGCTTCATCTCTCTCCCTGATTTACCCCAATTCACATTTCCTTTCCTTCTCCTACTCTCCTCCATGTTACTCCTTATGCTCTACAAGTAAGTGAAACCATATGATACTTGACTTTCTCTGCTTGGCTTATTTCACTCAGCATAATCTCCTCCAGTCCCATCCATGTTGCCACAAAAGTTGAGTATTCATCCTTTCTGATGCAGCCGTAATATTCCATTGTATATATGGACCATATCTTCTTTATCCATTAGTCGGTTGAAGGGCACCTTGGCTCTTTCCACAGTTTGGTGATTGTGGATATTACTGCTATAAACATTAGATTACATATGGCCCTTATTTTCACTGCATCTGTATCTTTGGGATAAATATCCAGTAGTGCAATTTCAGGGTCATAGGGTAGCTCTATTTTTAGTTTTTAGAGGAATCTCTACACTGTTTTCCAAAGCAGCTTCACCAACTTGCATTCCCACCAACAGTGTAAGAGGGTTCCCCTTTCTCCACAGTAGTTTCCAATACTACAAGGGGAAAACACAGGGACATAGAACATCCAAAAACTCTATTATTCTCCACATGGCTGCACATGGCTTGGTGCTTTCCTCTTTTTCTACCCCTTGGCTTCCCATTGCAGCTGCTCAAATTTATTCATCCCATCTATAGTAGACCCTTCATCCCCCACAACTCCCTGCACTATATTCCCTTTATCCTGACACAAACCATTCAGGCACAGGATCCTTGATCCTTTCAATTGACCACTGAAATTGGCTAGGGTGTTGACCCTTGTAGTTTCCTGTCCTATTAATTTTGGCCATTCTGACTGGTGTAAGGTGGTATCTCAATGTGGTTTTGATTTGAATTTCCCTGATAGCTAATGATAATGAACATTTGTTAATGTGTCTGCTAGCCATTTGTATGTCTTCTATGGAAAAATGTCTGTTCACGTCTCCTGCCCATTTTTTGATGTGATCATCATTTTTTTGGTTGTTGAATTTGAGGAGTTCTTTATAGATCTTGGATATCAATCCTTTGTCTATAGTGTCATTTGTGAACATCTTCTTCCACTCCATGGGTTATCTTTTTGTTTTGTTGACTGTTTCCTTTGTTGTACAGAAGTTTTTATTTTGATAAAGTCCCAAAAGTTCATTTTTGCTTTTGTTTCCTTTGCCTTTGGAGATGTGTCTTGAAAGAAGTTGCTGTGGCCAATGCCAAAGAAGTTACTGCCTATGTTCTTCTCTACAATTTTGATAGAATCCTGTATCACATTGAGGTCTTTCATCCATTTTGAGTTTATCTTTGTGTATGGTGTAAGAGAATGGTTGAGTTTCATTCTTCTATACATAGCTGTCCAATTTTCCCAGCACCATTTATTGGAAAGACTGTCTTCTTTCCATTGGATATTTGTCCTGCTTTGTCGAAGATTATTTGACCATAGAGTTGAGGGTCCATATCTGGACTGTCTACTCTGTTCCATTGGTTTATGTGTCTGTTTTTGTGCCAGTACCATGCTGTCTTGGTAATCACAGCTTTGTAATAAAGCTTGAAATCAGGTAATGTGATGCCCCAGCTTTTTTTTTTTCTTTTTCAACATTTCCTTAGCAATTCGGGGTATTTTATGGTTCCATATAAATTCTAGGATTGTTTGTTCTAGCACTTTGAAAAATGTTCATGGAATTTTGATTGGGATGGCATTGAAAGTATAGATTGCTCTGGGCAGTAATGCACATTTTGTTTCTCATTTGCCAATATACAAGGATGATGGTAAATATCCTATTCAACACCCTAGCCAATTTCAGTGGTCAATTGAAAGGATCAAGGATCCTGTGCCTGAATGGTTTGTGTCAGGATAAAGGGAATATAGTGCAGGGAGTTGTGGGGGATGAAGGGTCTACTATAGATGGGATGAATAAATTTGAGCAGCTGCAATGGGAAGCCAAGGGGTAGAAAAAGAGGAAAGCACCAAGCCATGTGCAGCCATGTGGAGAATAATAGAGTTTTTGGATGTTCTATGTCCCTGTGTTTTCCCCTGGCTTCAGTGAGGTGCAAAGAGCATGTTGGCTTCCATTTCCTGGGCTCCCCAGAAAGTAGAACTTGAAGCATAAGGTTAAGTTTGAGGGCTTTATTGGGGAGCAATATCCTAGATAGAGGGTTAGCAGAGCGGGAAGGAGAATGTATTATAAAATTACCCATGTCTATGGGTGGCTGTTGCTCCTTCCTATGGGACCACTGGAGAAGTTGTATGAACTGTTGCAAGACCTTAACTGTCAGTTCTTATCCCCTATTGGTTGAAGGTCACCCCATGTGATGTCTAACACTTCTTGCATTTCTAGGTTGTTATGGATGGATGCTGAGCAGGTCCTGGGCTGTCCTATGTCTTAGTGCAACACAACTCAAAGTGTGATCCATGAATGGCATCTTCATGACAAGTACAGAAATTAAAAGGAAGTATTTAGAAACTTTCAGAGCATTTTGACTGAGTGATTTTTTTGTCTATTGACTCTAACAGTAAAATAATTGGGCTTCTCTTTTTGTATACCTTTTTTAAATTTTCCAGCTCACTTTTCTAGCAATTTGTTTGTCTTGTATTTTACAAGGTGTCAGTCAGCAATGAGTTGGGGAAGAAATGATTCTTCACCAAAGATAGGTTGAAAATGACTGCCTCAGTTTAAACAGGGAATCCCTGTATAGGAGGCAAGAAGTGACAGCAGGTCTCACCTGGTGAAGTAAGTCAGACCCCACACAGAGCTGGTCACTGCAGAGGTGGCTGGAACAAGTGGCCAAAGTCCCCAGAGAAAAGTGAGGCAAGGAGGATTTATACTAAGAATATATACTTAGAATAAATACTAAGAGGTGTTGACACAGTGGTCTGGATGATTTAGAACAACAGTTCTAAATTTTTTGGTTTCAAGATGCCTTCAAAGTCTTAAAAATTATTGAGGACCCCATAGAGCTTTTATTTGTGTGAATTATTATCTAATATAATTATTATCTAATAATAATAATATTAGGTAATATTTTTAGATAATTATATATTATTATATAATAATATTAAAATAAAAAAAATCCTGGTATTGTACCTTTATTAAAAGAATATCACAGGGCACCTGGGTGGCTCAGTCAGTTAAGCATCTGCTTTTGGCTCAGGTCATGATCTCAGGGTCCTGTGATTTCACCCCACTTCAGGCTCCCTGCTCAGTGGGGAGCCTACTTCTTCTTTGCCCTCTTCCCTTCCCCCCCCATGCTCTATCTCTCTCAAATAAATAAACAAAATCTTAAAAAAAGCCCAAAAGAGAAGAAATTTAAAATATATATTTATAAAATTACTTAATATAGCAATAACATTATATATGTTAATATATATAACAATATAACAATAAATCTATTATGCTAGCATACATAGAACATTAATGATAGTACTATAATATAAAATATGATAGTTAATTATATTTTCTGAAACAACAATTATTTAATGAGAAAAGTGGGATTGTTTTATATTTTATCAAAGCTCTTTCAGTATGGCTTAGTAGTAGATAGCTGGGTTCCCATATCTGCTTCTGAATTCACATATTGTTGTAATGTAGTGGATAATTATTAAACACTTGCCATGTACTAGTTGCTGTGATAAATACTGATGATACAGGCATGAAGACTCCATTCTCTTCCATTTGGATTTTAAAGATTAGAGGGGAGAAAGAAAACTCAAAAAACAAGAAATGATAGTAAGGTGTGGAAAGTGTTTTGAGGGACGAGATGAGAATGGCCCTTTATTCATAGCAGGAACTGGATGAGGGGAGTGACAGCTTATATCATAGTCTAATACTTTATATTTAATTATATTTATATTTATATTTAAATTTAATAATATAATTTAATTTATATTTAAATTTCAGTATACTTAAATTTAATTATATTTAAATTTTAAGTAGGTAGAAGCATCATAATTTTGGTAGAGAATAAGAAATGTTCACATTTCACAAGCCCTAGGCTGATGGAGTGTGCCGTAAAGAGACAGAAAAAGGCTTAAAAGCAAGCAAGCAAACAAACAAACACCCCAGCTACTGGAAAGAAATGCTAAGGAAGATTGTGGAGTAGAGCATTAAAGCAAAGATAAAAGAAAAGACAACCAGAAAATTATTACATAAAGAAAGTACCAGAGCTGGCCCAGACTTGGGTATGAGGACATTAAAAAAACTTTTATGAGGCTACAGGGATTTTAAAAACTAGGACAAGACATATGTCATGTATAATTTATTACCCAGAAAACTGTTAGTTAGAGTGGATATAAAATTGTAGGGTAGGGGAGTCAGGTGTGGAAAAAAGGTGCCCCAGCAAAAGTTAATGTGCTAAAGCAATATGCTTTCAAAGTCAGTCCGTCAAGATTATTGAGAATAATGGGAGGAACAGTGGACAACTGTAGTTAGAATTTATGGGATTGTAATAAAAAAAGAAGAGAAAAAGGAAAGCTAGAATTTTTTGTTGTGGCAAAAATGTTGAAGTTTATAAATGTTTGAAAGGCAATTCAGCCTGCAGGAAAAAACACATTTTTAGTAAAGAAGGAAGGAAATAAAGTAAAAAGAAACAATGACCATTGGAAATTTTCCCCTTGAAATTTATTTTTAATTAAACATTTCTATTACCATAAAAAACTCCCCAAAAGGTTAATTTTAAATATTTTTATTATAAAGTAATATGTTCTCATTATTACACATTTAGGAAATGTAGGAAAAATCAGCCATAGTTTCACCACTTAATTTTAACATTTAATATTTTTTTCCTGTTTTTTTCCCCCCCAGTGTGTGCTTGCCTTTGTTTTGACTTTGGTAAGATGTTGATAAACCATGTAATTGGGTCTCATTTGATCCTAGGACAAAATTATAAACACAAATACTTTGTAAAATCTTTTTATAAACAAAAGCTATGACAGTCGAATGGAATTATGTATGGGTTGCTTTGCATAGATCACCATATCTGTGCAAAGCTTTATGGAAACCATTCCAGGTGCTCAGTCTTGTATAAGTTTATGCTAGCATGCCAGGAGGAATTTGCTAGTGAGCTGGTAGTGGTAGTGTTTTAGTCCTTCTGGGATGCTAAAAGAATATACTAAGTAAGGACTGGGTAGTTTATAAACAACGTATATTTTTCACATTTCTGGAGACTAGAAAGTCCAAGATCAAGGTGTCAGCATGGTCAAGTGAAGGTCCTCTTTCTGGTTCATAGCCTTATCCATTATGTCTTCACATGGTGGAAGGTAGCTTATTTTAGGCCTCTCTTTGTGAGGCTTGATCTCACCAACCTGAGTTCACCATGAGAGCGGAAACCAAGAGTTGCCCCTTAACCAACTGAACCGTTCAGGCACCCCTGAACATGTCAGTTTTGAGGGACACAAACACTCAGACCATAGCAGGAAGTGTGTGTGGAGTAGATGTAATGTCATGTCTGGAGTTTCTTTCAGCAGAGTTCATGCGTACTTTATGGAAAATCAACAGTGTTTTATGTCCTATCCTTTTATCCTGTCTGTTTGATAACAGCTTTTAGATCTATGCTTTCAGAGAAAGAAAAGACAGATAAAAAGTTCATCAACTCTCTGATTGTAGTAAAAAGAATTGATTCTGGTTGGGATAGGAATCAACTCTAAGCTCTGATCTCCTATTTCGAGAGATCTTTTTATTTTAAAATCATCACATCTATATCTCTCCACCCTCCACGCCCCTCTTTTCCCTGAAGAGAACTAGATTCACTTAATCATATCCTGGATACACTTTTTAATGTTTTTCTCACCTTAGGGTAGTTCCACTTCAGGAGAAGTATACTTTTTTCCCTCTGAATTCTCATTTTAATTCCCAGTGATGTGCCTACCCTCAGATCTGAATTCGGTCTGAAAGGAGTTATAATGTGTGATGATACTAGACTCACTCTTACTAAGCATTTTATTTTGAATTCATTATATTTAGCACAGTGTCTGGATGGGCAGGAACACAATAAAATATTTATTGAATGTGTAAGAGTTTTAGTGTTCTCTTGTGAATAGTACTGTTGCAAATCAATGCCAAATGAAATCTGTAGAATTTTTTCCTTTGAGCTTGGATTCTGGACTTTGTGTCTGACCTTGTTGCAGCCCATTTCTTTTCTTTCTTTCTTTTTTTTTTTTTTTAAGATTTTTTATTTATTTGACAGAGAGAAACACAGCCAGAGAGGGAACACAAGCAGGGCGAGTGAGAGAGGGAGAAGCAGACTTCTCACCGAGCAGGGAGCCCGATGTGGGACTCGATCCTGGGTCTCCGGGATCATGACCTGAGCCGAAGGCAGTCGCTTAACCAACTGAGCCACCCAGGCGCCCCAAGTTGCAGCCCATTTCTAACAGGGTTTCTCAAGCCCTAGTGTGCATTAAAGTCACCTGGGACACTTGTTGAACACATAGACTCTTAGATATTCACATAGGTGGGGTCTAGCCATCTGCATTTTTAATGGGTGTTTGCAATATTTGTGTGGAAGGTGGTCATAGGACTACTATTTGTCAAAGAATTGTTGGAGGTTCAGAAAGACTCAAGCAGATCCAACTCAGATCGGTATCATCCTTAATTTGGTTAAGTTCTGTTTCAGACGGATATCCTAGATGGCTGCTTTTAGGAAATGGTCTTAATGGTCGTCTTTAGATCATAAGTCTAGAATGAGATCTAAAAGACTGTCTTATCCTAGTTGCACATGCAGAAACTAACAGCTTGCCATATATTTTCTTGCCACGAGTTAATCTCCGTGACATCAGATCTTACCTGATTGAACAGTTGACCATTGATTTAAAAATGAAATTCCTTAGCAACATTTCATTATCATGCCCTCGCAGAGGAAGGACTAGTCAATTCCTTAAAAGAAACTGCCTTTGGCTGGCTGAGAAAAGATTGATATACCTTTGACAATTCTGTTCCCCTTGTTTAGGATTTTGTGATCTGCACCTGTGGCTGGGCTTGGAGTCACCCTTGACACTTCAGGTGGGGGTGTCATGGTTGCATTTGCTTCCAGTGCTCTCTAAGTCTTCCTGGGACTCTCTGATCTGAGTTCCTAGATGCTCCCTGTCCTAAGTATCTGTCAAGGCAGCTTCTCTTCTGAGGCACCACACTGTTAGATAGTGTCAAGAAGCATGTGGCTGCTTCCCCCTTAGGGAATCAGGGTAAACAGTCTAGATGCTGAATTGCCACTTGCAGCATATATCACTTTGCCTCTGAGTGATTAAATTCCCCTCTGTGACTTATGCATGAAGATGGAAAATAGGACAGAGCATCTGAAAAACTGGTAATGCTATTTGAGACCTGGTAAATAAATTTATTCTTTACATGCCACTACAATACAAATAGAATTTTGAACTTCAACTCTTCAAATAACCAATCAAGCCAACTCCCTGATTTCCAAACTTTCCAATGGAATGACATTCATAAGTATGCAGAAAAAATGATTACTATATGTGTGAGAATTTTGTTATTATTTGAGTTATTATTGGTATCTGAGGTTAATAAGCCTCTCTCCCTTTCCCTGACCATCAAGTTACATGGTGCAGTTGGTGGAGGAGAGAGGGGGCCATTAGAATATCTCCTCCCCTGTCTCCACATCTCCATTCCCACATTCTATCTTGTGGAGCGACTTATTTTTTGGAGATTGTGGAAGCAGGAATTGAACATACATGTCTCAGACTCTTCCTTTTGTCTTTCACAAGAGCCAGCTGCTGGTGAAAACTACGTATTCTGGTCAGTATCTCTAGGCTTTAAGTTTTCAGGGGCACATCTCTATAAATGGAGACAATGATTCCATAACACTACCCATGTGGGGATGTCACATGTGGGGTGTCATACTGAAAAACCTACCATTGCTGAATATGTTAGACATATTCTCCAACTTGGTTTGTGGTAGACATAAAGATGTGCTGCCCAGAGGAACTTTAAGGAAAGACTTTCTGTCTAGCTGGAATAGGGTGGTGGGCACAATGCCTCCAGCTGCCTCTTTTCAGGTCTTCCTTGGCTGCAGAGAGTTGGATGCCTTGCTCAGTCACGCCCTTCCTGGGCTAGCCCACAATGAAAGAACAAGAGGGCAGTTAGAGGCTCAGACATTTCAACTCACTATGGGATGGCTCTCATGGGCAATGCTTATTCTGGAACTTCAAGGTGGGTAAGGCTTCTTTGGATTTGCTTCACCTGTGACTTTTTCCTCTGCTCAGTCCTGCTTCTTCCCTTTCCTTTGATCCTTTATGTTCATTTTAATCTCTAACACTGTTTTAGTGCTACACTTGGAGTACCCAGCCTGTGATGTCGCTTCTTTTGATTGCATAGGTTTTAAATATATTTCTGCCTTAATTTTTGGTTTTCTTGGCTGGTTCGGAACTCAAGTAGGGAAACTTTGGTACTATTTCTCAGCTCCCATGGCATCCAACAGTGGAAATAACACAGTTGAGGTGAGGAGATGAAAACATTTATTCCAATCTCTGTGTAGCTTAGAGAAGCAGAAAATATGGATGGCATCAGTTGACTCTGAGTGGGTTCCCTATGAGTAACTGGCACTATGGATATACCATCAAAAGTTAATATATTTCCTCACCCTTACTTTTTTCTCTTATAAATAAAAACATGACTTACTTCCTGTCTTGACATATGTAGAGCACTGAAAGAGCCTTATTTTCAGGGAGAGGTAAAATATGGTTTATGATTATGTGGACTATTTAGGACTTCCTAAGAGAACAAACATATTCCAGATTACTAAAGAAGAGTTAAATAACCCCAATTTCTTTTGCATGTACATATACATTCTTGGCTTAAAGCATAAATAATTGCTAACATTCTGATTTCTCATAGAATATAGCATTAGGTGAATTACCAAAATAGTGTCAAAAACATTTCTGTAAAGAATCCCTACCTTCATGTGCAGTGCCATATACCAAGGCAGTTCTTAGCTAGTAATTGTGAAAAATTAACAGTGGCTTCAGTTGAGAACAGAGTAAATAGAACATGATTTTGTAATGCAGAACTGCTGTTTTTTTTTTTTTTAAGATTTTATTTATTTGACAGACAGAAACACAGCCAGAGGGGGAACACAAGCGGGGGGGGGGGGGGGGGGGCGGTGAGAGAGGGAGAAGCAGGCTTTCTGCCGAGCAGAGAGCCCGATGTGGGACTCAATCCTGGGCCTCTGGGATCATGACCTGAGCCAAAGGCAGTTGCTTAACCAACTGAGCCACCCAGGCACCCCCAGAACTGCTGTTTTAATGGTGATGCTACCGAAAGGAGCTATTTCATGTAAGATTTTTCTTTAGAATGTAGCCAAGTTGTCTTGTAAATTAAACTTGGGATATAATGGGATATTCCATCAAGGGAATGGCAACAAAGAGTTTTATCTGGCAAGGTTCATTTTGGGAAGGTTTCACCTGGAAAAATTGGGAGAAATCAAATACATGTTCAATAAGCTAGATCAGCTAATGTTAACCCTGGAACTCAAAAGAATGACAGATGTCACAATCAGTATTCATATTCAGCTATTTTTTTTATTTTGTTTAAACCAGTGGTTCTCAACCTTATGAGAATATGAAAATAAGTTCTATTAAATAAACAGAGAAAGGGAAAACTGGCCTTGTTTAAAAAGCAGTTTATAGTGTTTCCCAAAGAACATAAATACACAGCATTTGGAGCAGGGCAATGACTAGGCCACACTTTAACCACAAAAATGACTAACACTCTGTTCTCATTTTTAACAACTTTGCCTTCTGAGAGATTTTGGTTCTTTATCAATGATAGCTCTGCTCTGATCTTTCTGCCTCTTGGGTGAAGATAATTGAGATATACAATCACTGACTTTTCCCATTTTTTTTCTATTAACATAGAATGTATTATTTGCTTCTGAAATCAAGACTGAATCTGAAATCAAGACTAAGACTGAATCATCAGTCTTACACAATTCCCAGCACTCATCATAGCACATACCCTCCCCAGTGTCCATCACCCAGCCACCCCATCCCTACCATCCTCTTCCCCTCTAGCAATCTTCAGTTTGTTTCCTGAGATTAAGAGTCTCTTATGGTTTGTCTCTCTCCCCTCTCCTATCTTGTTTCATTTTTTCCCTCCTTTCCTCCACAACCTGTTGCCCTGCCTCTCAAATTCCTCATAACAGTGAGATCATATGATAATTGTATTTCTTTGATTGACTTATTTTGCTTAGCGTAATACCCTCTAGTTCCATCCATGTTGCAAATGGCAAGATTTCACTTTTGATGGCTCCATAGTATTCCTTCTTAACTGCATGGTATTCCTTCTTAATGTCATATAATCCAGAACTGCTTCCTGTTTTCCACAGCTGTTTAAAAACCCACCCAATTTGAAGCTCTCCTAAACTCCCCTATATTGAAAAGCTCCCAGGATTCTTCTAGGGTCTCCCATTTACTTAGCAGCAAGCTAAGTAAACCCAGCTTTCTGTGTCTGTAGGTTTTGTCTTAGTTGTCTTTGTTTGATAGTCTTTGACACTTGGCTGCACATTAAAATCACCTGGAGAGCTTTTAAAAACTCTTGACACTCAGGCTATACTCTAGAGCAATTAAATTCTTGGGGGTTTAGGGCTGAGCAGAAAAATGTTGAAAGCTTCTCAGATAATTTCAGTGTGCAGCCAAGGTTGAGAGCCAGTGATTAAATGATTCTATCGGAGATGGAGAATGCGCCACATAATAGCTGAAAGTTACTTGCATCCCTGTGATTTCAACCCTGATACAGTTACTTTGGCCCTGCTTGTTGATGCTTGCGAAGTTGTCTTACTTTATTGAAGGGAGGCAGCTTGATGAACTGGAAGAAATGCCTTCTTGATGATATTCATGATTAGCCTGGAAGAAGGTAAAGAAAGATATTGACAGCATTCATATTTGGTTCTTGGAGTGAAAGCAAATGAGGTTATTTGAAAGGCTCTTTTACTATGACTGAAATAGCAAGAGGCAGTGTATTCTCTTTTCACATTACTTGTGGACTCTCTAGATAATGTTTTGATTTAACTATTGCTTTCTTTAATCTGTTCTTTTAGAACTGATGGTTAACATTTAAATATGTTTGTTTCTAAGTATTTCTGTTAACAATGTAAATTAATTTCTCCTGCAGGGCAATAGTAATTATGCCATAGAGGTTGAAGGAGGATCATCTGAAACATTTATATTAATATTCTATAATATAATGCTTAATTAACTCACGTTTGCCATGTGTGGGACTTAATGTACTGGAGAAGAGTTGGTGACAGAGGCAGAAAAACAAAACCATCAGTTCTATAGAATATGCCTCAAGCTAGAACATTAAGATAAAAGCAGACACGCTTTTTCCTTTAGTCCCGTTAAGGCTTATTGAACAACCTTTTTTCTGGTATATTGGACTATTCTCCACATAGAGCTGAGTTGAACAACTTCATAGATGTGGCCTTTCTTGATTAGATATTTCAGTTTTTGAAATATAATACCAAATATTTGATATTTACCCAAAGATAATTCTGCCTGTGCAAGGAGGTAGACTGAAACATGTGATACTACAGCTAGCCAAGCTATGCTTATGCTTCACCTGGAAATGGAAGTGACCTGCAGGCTCAAGGTCAAAACAGAATCATCAGTTTTCCCAACATAGTTGCAATAGTCAAGCAAGAGGTGTGAGGGGCGAGGAGACCATCATTGTTTATAATTTTTGTTCCAACAAGTAAAATTTATCTTTCTTACCTCTGAGGTTCAAAATAACCCAGCTTTAGCTCTGCTCCTTGAGCACTGGATTGGAACTGAGGATTAGTGGATGCATTTAGGTGTAACTTTGGATTGCTAACAGTTGTTGTGATATGGCTAAACTGGACCCTGACTGATGTTGACCTTTGATTCATAGAAAATTTTCTACCTATGTTTCTCCCCAATGTCATGGTGTCTGAGAATCCAAGCCATGTTGTCTCTCATTTCAGGAGCCCATGAGCAGATGACCGTGGTTTTATCGAAGTGGTTGGGTGATGTCATGAACCAATCCATAAACAAGTTGACACATACTATTGCAAACATGGTTAGCCGTTTAAGCAAGTGCCTGAAACTATTGCTACTTTTATACAGCCAGATGGAGTGTTCTTTTATTATTTTTCTTTTGTCCTCATGGGCCTACGGAAAGCATCACCAGTAATGCATGTACCTGAGACCGTGTGCTTTAATGTTCATGATCTTCCCTTTCTTATTGATTCATTTCCAAGAGTCTAGGCTCTCAGAATTAGGTTCTTGAGGTGTAGGGTATCAAAGGGCCAAAGACAGCCAGAAACTCTGGGAGGGGAGGCTGGGACTGGGGGCCTGGTAACCTAAGCCTGTTTGAGGGAGTGAGGGAGTTAGGGAGTGAGGGATGAAGGCGTGAGGATGAGAGAAACCATTTCAGTGGTTCTCAGCCCTGGTCACAGGTTAGAATCTCCTGGGCACTTTTAAACATTACTAGTGCACTGATTATCCACAGAGAATCAGAATTAGTAAGTCAGGGATAGGACTGCAGCTGAAGGGTTTCAGAGATTCACATATGCTCACTTTTGGCAGCTCCTGCATTCAGAACTGGGAGAAGCCGGTGCCTCCCACCTACCGTAGATGCCAACTCCTGAGTGAGTCCGCAAGCTAAAGTGGGAAGGTTGTTGGTCTGAGTGTCCAGGAAACCTGATTCTTAAATGAGCATCACCACTAATAAGCACTGCTACTCCAGGCTATTCCAATTTTCTGACTTTTAGTTTCTTTGTATATAAAGTTAAGAAGTTTGACCATGGCCTCTTTTAGAGTTGAGCTTCAGTTAAAAAAAAAAAATTACATATTTTTAGCATACAGACTAGCCCCCCCCACCTCAAATAAATTAGTATATTTGAACAGAAGTGTTACCAGTGCTAAATTAGTCTAGAAGGTTTGAAATAATTTAATTTTAATTTATAATCAATATTTAAATAAGTTCTAACTTTGGGAGAATTAGCTAACTATCTAGAAGTGAGGTTCTGAATGTATGAATTCTTGAATTTTATCTCTTCCAAAAATAGTGGGAGTTAAAATAAATGATCACATAATCCAAATGACTGTTCCATGAGATAGAGGATATTACAGTGACTTTTTTGCAATTATAGATATTCAATTATAGATGGTTTTTAAAGTTGATTTCTTTTTCAGCATCTGAATATACTTTATTTTGAGAGGTTTTAGATCTGTTGGTTTTCATGTAGAAAAAGGGAGGAGGAGGGTGCTATTTAGACCATTATATTAGCACTCATTACACATTTGCCTCAGATTTTTTTTTTTTTTTTTTTTTTTTTTTTAGCCATGTCTTTAAGAACAGAGAAGAAGCAATTTGACCTTTATTTTGGAGGACGGGGGTGGGGGTGGTGAGAATAGTTCTGCTTTTCCTTGTCAAACAGAAGAAAAAAAACTTTAAAAATAACCCACCGATTTTCAACCATTATATTTTAAGCCGCAGGAGCTTGTGAGTTTTCTTTCATCCTGGTTCTATCACATAACCAGAGAAATTACACAGCATCTCCCCAAAAAGAGATCTAGCTGGGAAGCAATTCAAACAAAAATATATTATAGAAATGTGATTGTTCAGTGTATTATTATAACAGCTACTCGTCTTTGTCCCTCAATCTACGGTTTTCTCACTTCTCTCCTCTATTTATCTTTCATGTGTCTGTGCTTTTCCAATGGACGTGGGTGGCAGAAAGAGTGGTCACAAGACAATGACCCCTGGGGAAGAATGCTCAAGGAATTTATTGGACTTAAATGACACTGAGTAGTATCCATGACACTCCACGACACTCTGTCTGCAGATAGAAGATGTTTGCTTTTGTTCTCCTCCCTCCCCCTTTTGATTTGCGTCCCTGGAAGCAAAGTTCCATGGAAGGAAAGCTAACTGTGCTCAGGATTAAAAGGACTTTATTTTAATGCTGGACCTATAGAAACAATTTGTCTTCTAGAAGGCGAGTAGTGTTCGTTCAGGTCAACCATCATTATAGCACACATTTTATTACTTGTTTTCTTGTAGGTCCAGATTTCCTATGAAAAATATGCCGTCTGTTTGGCACCATCATATACTAATAGGATGGAATATTTAAAATCTGGATTGTGTTGGAAGATTAGGAAATCTTGGGCTCAGCTGGGTGCTCCTTCTTCTGTTCTCTCTGGGGTTCACTCATGTGGCTACAGTCTGCCTCTCTGTAGGACTGGATAGTGTAAGAGGGCCTCACTGACATGTCTGACAGTTCACATTGACATTGGCTATTGACAGTTTTCAAGGGGTCTAAATTGGGACAACTTATCTCTGCCCCATGTTGTCTCTTATCTTCTACTTGATGATAGTGGTCTTCTTCATGGTGATCTCAGGGCAGCATTCCAAAAGGGCAAGAAGAGAAGCTGCAAAGTCTTCCGTGGGGTATGATTTTGAGCTCCCACAGCATAGGCCTACCCACATCCATGTGTTGGGGAAATACATACCATCTCTAGTTGGGAGGAGCAAAAAAGTCACATTACCAAAGGACATGCAGACAAGTCTGAGGAATTTTTGTAGCCCCCTTTGCATGCAACCTATCATAATCTCCTCTCTGGAAATAATTTACATCCCTTCCATGTGAAAATACACTCACCCCTCCCACAAAAATCTTATATTCATATGGAATCACCCTTGCAGTCCAGAGTTTCATCATCTAAATCAGGGCCACATGTACATGAGGTTGTTTGGGTGCAACTCCTTGATTATGACTCCTTGGTTATGATGCAA
Source organism: Spilogale gracilis (assembly GCA_004023965.1). Lineage (NCBI taxonomy): Eukaryota > Metazoa > Chordata > Mammalia > Carnivora > Mephitidae > Spilogale > Spilogale gracilis. The sequence continues at coordinate 8,802 of PITA01015040.1, read as the reverse complement.
CATACAACGGTAAGACTGGAAAAGGATAACTGCAATAGACATTTGCATCCAGAGGGGAAGAATGAGAACACACAGCAGTCACCTGCTCATGGAAATTCTGAAATCAAACCAGGCACATGTTTTTGACTTTCTCTATTCTAGGGGCTGAATTGGAACAATATTCCTTGATTAGAGACTTGTTCCACCCCAGTGGATTGATTCTCCATTGTTCTCAGCTCTTTGCTCAATCCTCTGAGATCTTCCCTTTTCTATAAGAAATGGCCTATGGATTCTGTCCATGAGTCTTTTTTCACTTTGAATCACACAGTTCCTTCTAATATAAACTAAAGGTGCTTCTGCTAGTACAACTGTCTGAAAAATTTTGTGTATTTCCTATGAATTTTTTTAATTGTGTTATGTTAGTCACCATACAGTACATCATTAGTATTTAATATAGTGTTCCATGATTCATTGTTTGTATATAACACCTAGTGCTCCATGCAATCTGTGCCCTCCTTAATACCCATCACCAGGCTCACCCATCCCTCATCCTCCTCCCCTCTAAAACCCTCGATTTGTTTCCTAGAGTCCATAGTCTCTCATGGTTCATTTCCCACCCTGATTCCACCCCCCTTCATTTTTCCCTTCCTTCTCCTAACATCCTCCATGCTATTCCTTATGTTCTATAAATAAGTGAAACCATATGATAATTGACTTTCTCTGCTTACCTTATTTCACTTAGCATAATCTCTTCCAGACCCATCCATGTTTATGCAAACCTGGGTATTCATCCTTTCTGATGGCTGAGTACTGTTCCACTGTACATATGGACCACATCCTCTTTATCCATTTTTTTCTGCTGAAGGATATCTCAGCTCTTTCCACAGTTTGGCTATTGTGGACATTGCTGCTATGAACACTGGGATGCATATGGTCCTTCTTTTCACTACCTCTGTATCCTTGGGGTAGATTCCCAGTAGTGCAATTGCTGAGTCATAGTATAGCTCTATTTTTAATTTTTTGAGGAAACTCCACACTGTTTTCCAAAGTGGCTGCCCAAATTTCATTCCCACAACAGTGTAAGAGGGTTCCCCTTTCTCCACAATCTCTTCAACATTTGTTGTTTCTTGCCTGGTCCGTTTTTGCTATTCTAACTGGTGTAAGGTGGTATCTCAAAGTGGTTTTGATTTGAATTTCCCTGATGGCTAGTGATGATGAATCTTTTTTCATGTGTCTGTTAACCATTCATATGACTTCTTGAAGAAGTGTCTGTTTATGTCTTCTGCCCATTTTTTGACTTGATTATTTGTTTTTTGGGTGTTGAATTTGAGGAGTTTTTTTTTTTTTAAGGTTTTAATTATTTATTTTACAGAGATAGAGATCACAAGTAGGCAGAGAGGCAGGCAGAGAAAGAGGGGGAAGCAGGCTCCCTGCTGAGCAGAGAGTCCAACATGGGGCTTGATCCCAGGACGCTGAGATCATGACCTGAACCGAAGGCAGAGGCTTAACCCTCTGAGCCACTCAGGTGTCCATGAGAAGTTTTTTAAAATAGATCTTGGATATCAACCCTTTATCTGTAGTGTCATTTGCAAATATCTTCTCCCATTCCATGGGTTGTCTCTTTGCTTTGTTGACTGTTTCCTTTGATGTGCAGAAGCTTTTTCTCTTGATGAGGTCCCAAAACTTCATTTTCACTTTTGTTTCCCTTCCCTTTGGAGACGTGTCTTGAAAGAAGTTGCCATGGCCGATGTTGAAAAGGTTACTGCCTATGTTCTCCTCTAGGATTTTGCCATCAAAATTTTTCCTGTCACTTTGAGGTCTTTCGTCCACTTTGAGTTTATCTTTGTGTATGGTATTTCTTATCAGGGCTTACCACATAGCCCAAAAACAGTATCATGTTTGTTTGTTTTTTTTTTCAAACAGATCTCTATTTTTGTGTTTCAGCATGTTTTGGGATAGTCCCCTTAATGTTCTTAGATGTTCTTTGCTCTCTGAGAGAGCTATTTGATTCCACCTTAGATATTTTTGAGGTCATTCTGGGTCATATCCAGAATTTTATTTGATCTTTGCTTGAGATTATTTCTTAATTTGGGAATCTTTCACTAGCTGGAGATATTGGGGCTAAGAAAAATATTTCTTTTCCCACTTACCAACTTCCTTTAAATTCTGCTTATAAACAGTAAATTCCTTCTTTCATTCATTATTTCTTTTTCTCCACTGACTTGTCATGTGCAGTTAGAAACATCCAACATTATGACTTTCATACACCAACCAGAGATCTTTTTAGAATTATCAATATGTATATTAGGCATATTTTCTAACTTTCATGTTCTTGTGTTTATTTATTTATTTTATTATGCAATAGTAGTGTATTCTTATTACCTCTATGGTTTATCATGTTTGGTATTATATAGCAAGGGTCACTCTCTTTCCAGCCTCTAATAGTATTTTCCTCATCACTTTCAGAGACCCATGAACAGTTTCCTCATTGCTTTATTAGATTGCATACCTCCTGGTCTCAAAGCTGGTGCTAACTGTTCCGGGTTTTTTTGTGGTACTTCCCTTCCACTACCAATACATATATTATCTATTGTTGCAAAAAAACCTTCCAAAAAAAAACCAAAAGAAAAAAAAACATAAAACAAAACAAAACAAAAAACCACTCTAAAACTTAGTGGCCTAATACAATAAGCAATTATGCACTTATGATTCTGTGGGTGAGCAATTTGGTCTGGATACAATGGAATGACTCTTCTTCTTGTCCCACTTGGAGTCACTCATATGACATCAGTTGACTGGCAGCTTGATTGGGGCTGGATAGTCTAAGATGGCCTCACTCACATATGTGGGAATTGCTGACTAATTGTTGGCTGTTGATTTGAAGGGACTTAGGCGAGGACAACTTGGTCAAACAGTCTTTTATGTCCCTAGAGTCTGGTTTTCTTCCCATGACAATGTCAATGCAGTACTTCTACAGGGCAAGAGCAGGTACAGAAAGGCTTCTTGAGACCTAGACTTAGAAGTCACAGCCACCATTTCCACTACATTCTTTTGGTCCCAGCAAGTGACAAGGACAGCTTAGATTCAAAATATGGTGAAATATTCTCTACCTCTTGATGGAAGAAGCTACAAAGTCACATTGCAAAGAGATGCTGTACATATAAGGATGGGGAATACTTTTGTGGGTCTACCATAAAGACATAAAGGGGTAATTAGACTCTTAAGTTAACTCAAATTCTACAGAATATCTACCTTTTTGATTACTGTGGAGAGAAGATAGTATAACCATGAAAAATGGAATATTCTGTTCCTGAGTAAGATAAAATATGGAGATATGTGGTTCTAGGCAGAATAAAAATGGAGCTAGAAATAATATGTATCTTACTGTCCATTTTTCAACACAGAAAATTTCTGAAAAAGTACCTCTCTTTTTTCCAGAAAGCTATGATTTTCTGTCTCTTCTCTGAGTACATACTTGTAAAATCGTAGCTCCTGCTTTCCCCCTTTATTTTCTTTCTTCTTAATAGCTTAGCAAAATACGGTTTTTCCCTTTCTCTTCATCTCTTGATCTAGTTTTCCATGAAACTAAACAAGGTTTTTCTACGGTTTCAGATATGCTTATCATTTACTGTGTTTCTTTTTAAGTTAAATTTTTTATTTTAATTCTTGTGTAGTTAATATAATTCTTGTTATATTAGTTTCACATACACAGCATAACAGTTCAATAATTCTATACGTTGCTCAGTGCTCATCATGATAAATGTATTCTTTGGTGCCTGTTTCTCTTTAATTACCAATTTCATCTATCCCCCTTCTACTTCCCCTTACCATTTACTTTGAATAATTGAACATCAAAAACAGTTTCCATGAGACTTTGAAATAAGGAGGTGATTTTTTGCCACTTATTACATGATTTATTTTTGTTGAATCACTTTTGGAAAACACCAATTGACATTTGTTTATTGAAGTTCCATAGGGTAATTAATTCACTAGTTTAATGATAACACCATGTTTTCATAGCTAGAGGGAAAAAAAACACTATTGAGAAAATCTTTTTGTTTTGGATATACTACATGCTGACATGCCCTGTTCAGCGTGAACAAAAGGCTATGTTTTTAAAATAGGGGTTTCAAGGAGACTAGATTGGAGATAGGAAGAGCTTGCCAACAACCTAGAGTTTTATGAGGCTGAAATGAGTTAAAAAAAAGAGAAGCTTGAAGTGAAGTTGAAAATGGCGGTAAGAGGAAGTTTCTGAAAAGGCTTTGATGTTAATTTCACTGAAGTGGTGAGAGGCAGAAGATGGGGGGTGGATAAGTAAATTTTATTTACCCTTTGCAACAATATACATGCTTTAAAAGTCCTCTTAATTGTAAAGATGATTAAAGTAGGTACTGTCCAAGTAAATACCTAATGTTGGTTTATACACCTTACTCTTAATCTCTATTAGTCTCTGTACCAAAACACCTTTAAGTTGGCATCAGAAAGTTAGCATTCTGTGTTTGCAATGAGAAACTGAAAAGTTAGCTGCTGTCTTTACTTGGAATATAAGACACTGAATCCTTCATTTTTATAACCTTGCAGTTTTTAAGAAAAATACTTAAGAAAGATGAGAAACTGGAAAACTTGATAAAACTTAACTTTCTAGCACAAGTAACATTAAGTCATTGTTGCAGTCCTAGTAATGGCTTATTTGGAATCATTTATTATGTTTGATGAACTCAATGAAAATCATGAAAGGAGCACCCTTTTTATTTCCTTGCTGTTCCATAATGATATTTACTGTTTGCACAGTGATCATTCAATTTCCAGAGATGCTCACCACCTTCTCCTGCTGATTAAATTCCTGTTTGGTTTCACTGCCGAGTCTGTTGGATTAAATTAACAAGTTCTGTTTGCTTTAGTGGGAATGACCTGCACCAACCTTCAGCTTGTACAAAATAATAATCTCTTCAATGATATATTGATTCAGGGCTCTTTATCTTCTTTTAAAGAAATGTGCAGTGAAAATGTTATCTTCAGCTTGCTGGAATTTGCAGGCCTGCATTGCTTATTTTAACATATTGGAGACCTTGATCTTCCACATCTAATCACTTCTTTCTCTTTGCTATTCTTAATGATCCTTATTCTTCTAAAAGATCGCCAAATCATGATTACTCCAAGGAAAGATTTTAACATGATCTTTTAGTCTATAAAATGTCCCACTCTTGAAAATTATCTATATCAAAGGGCCAATTAAGGAAGATTACAACCTTCCTTTTTTAAAAGTAAATCCAATTTTTATTGAGTTGCTCTCTTCCGTCCCTCTTTTATTTGCTTTATAGCTAACAGCTGAGAGGTACTGAGAAGTTTTGAAGAAAATGAATTAAAATTTTTGGTAAAAAAAGATTTGAGTATAACAAGATTTCATAAATTTTACATGGAGCCTAAGCCATTGCCAGCATTCTAGAAAGCAGTGGAAAATTAAAACGACATTCTCTGAATTTCAGTTAAAAAAAGAATGGCAAGGGTAGAATAAGGAATAGGGGCAAAGGGGACAGTAGTGTGGGGGGAAAAAACTATAGTCACAACATTTTAGGGATTAGGCTGTGGCATGCAGTTTGTGTATATGCTCAAGTTTACTACCTATCTGCCCCCTCCCTCATCTTATTTCCTTTTCACAGATAAGGTAAGTGAGGAGCAAAGAGATTCAGTAATTTGCCTAAGATCACACAGTGCACAAACTGAGATATGTCATTTTACCTGAAGTCAACTTGACTCAAAAGCTTACTCCCTTCTTTTATTTTTTTTAAAGATTTTATTTTATTTATTTGACAGAGAAAGAGAGTGAGAGACAAGAGAGTGAGCACAAGCCAGGGGAGTGGCAGGCAGAGGGAGAGGGAGAAGCAGGCTTCCCGCTGTGCAAGGAGCCCAATGTGGAACTTCATCCCAGGACTCTAGGATCATGACCTGAGCGAAGGCAGACGCTTAAATGATGGAGCCACCCCAGCACCCCAGCTTATTCCTTAGCAAAACATACTCTACCTCTGAGAAGTAATCACTTCCAAATTGTCAACCTTGTCTTCCACTTTCTGGCCCACAACCTACCCCATGATTCTGCGTACTGCACGATAACCACATAATAACATAGGTTATCGGACGAAACTCTGTCCCCACAGACGTGCTTGCTTACTGTATTCATCTTTCAACCTAGTTGCGTTCTTTCATGTAGTTCAGTAAAATTCAACTCTCTGTTGTGTAGGAAAAGTGAGAGAAAACATTGAGGGACCCTCCCTCAGCTGTACGGACATCAAGGAGGTGACAGTGGGAGGTGAACCTCCAACGGCAGCTGGGTCTTTTCCGCTCTGTCATTCAGTGTCTGCCCCCACATGTGAGCATGTGGATGAGCTGGTTGTGCTTCTGAGTAGTGTTTTTTTGTGCAACATTTGTACTCCTTACCACAAGTCAGGTACTTAACTTGGGGCCCAGTGGAAGAAATAATCTATGCCAATGTAGAAAAGAAAGCTGGCTTTTTTTGGATTGACTGAGAGATGATATGTTTGTACCTAATGGGCCCTAAAGGCATTGGAAAGGTTAACCAGGACCCTATTGGCTTCTCACCTTGTGTGCGATGGAGGACCTATTATCTCCATCCACCCAATACTTCCTGCCTTTCCACCCACTTCAGTGGCACTCTTGAGGCATGATGGTTTTGGGAATGGCACTTTACCTCACAGTCTTTACCAACTGGCCTCTCTCTCTGAGGTTCTACCATGTATTTAGGGATCAGTGAACAGGTTTTCCATCTCGAAGGGCATCCACAGACTTCTTTTCTCCCCCTGTGTGAAGGACCGTTTTTTGTTAGTTTTAGAGAAACTTCTACCTCTTCCTTCAAGTGGCTCTGTTGGTCTTACTTTCTTTAAAAACTCCATGCTACACATCTTTCCTGAGGCAAAGAAGCAGAGAGTCCACTTTCTCTTTGAGTTGGGGAAGAGAAAGGAGAAAAAAAATAGGAAGGAACAGAATTCAGATTTCTAAAATTTGCCTGCCATAGTATTATGGTCAGTTGTAATGTTTCTGCCTCCCAGTTAGAGTGTCCTGGGTTCAATATTGCTGTTTCTTGTTTGGCATCACATATGATGAATAAAAGTCCAAGAGAAATGGTGTTTTTCACAGGTATCAGTTTTTGGGGAGCTCCTGTAAAAAATTTAGCTGAGTCGAAATCAATCCCAGGAGATATTGCTGATGGCAAGTTCTTGCATAGGTTGTAGGGGGAGCAAGCGAGGGATTGTGAGAAAGTGGTAAATTTGTGAGAAAGTGGGAAATTAGGCCACTAATTTGGGAAAGTGGGGTATCCTTTTTTAATGTCCCCTGACATGGGTCTAGAACTTTTGTGATACCCTCTTAATTAATTTGTGGTTATTGCCTGGGATGGATTTGAAAACCTGGACCTACCTTTGGTTTGTTAAATTTCCTTTATTGCCTCTACTGGCTCGATTATTAATAACCTGCCAATGCATTCATTTTCCTTTTTAAAAATAAGAGTTTCATACTCATACAGTGAGAGAGCACTGAGGTTATTAACTTAGCACTTTTCTGAGGCCCAACTTATTAGTATTCTTCCACTATCCCTCAGGTTATCTACAAAAGAATTTCCAGTCATTCAACCTTTCTATTGTACTTGAATATAGGTCTTGAGAGTATTTCTTCTTCTTTTTTTTAAGTGAGTAGTATTTTTCACTGTCATTTTCCATGGTTCCACGTCAATATCAAAGAAATGATTTCCAAGTAGTTGTGCATAAGTTGAGGTTTCCAATTGATCTTTGCAGTTCTTTTCCTGCAAGTGGAGGCTGAAAAGCAAACAAAGAGTTGTAATTGAAGCAGAAGCCAAATGAAGTAAAAGATGAAAGGGGGCTTATAACCTGAACTGTATTCTAACCAATTGATCTGAGGCTGACACTGACGAAGGACAACATTCTGCAGGAAAGAGTGATGAAGTAACTAGCTATTACTCAGATAGCAGAATTTTTGTACTTTATCGCTGTCTGTGAACAGTGATAAGGGTTGGGGCGACCTTCCAGATGATGCCATAGCATTCATGATTGCTAGGCCTTGAAGGAGCTTTATTACGGGTTGGCTATTCATCTCTTCAGAGAGAACTAAAATAGCTGGACAATGTCCTATGATTAATTCTTAGTGAAGGACTTCCACATTAAAACAAAGCAAAAAGAAAAGAAAAGAAAATGGCCCAATGTATGCAATGATCAAAAGGAGCTGCGCTGCATTTTGCTTTTCTTTCTTAAGAGGAAAGATTGAGAATCAGTATTTGGAGATGATGTAATTGACTGTAATGGCTTGGGTTTGCGTGCAAGTTACTGTTTTTTACCTATTTGAGAGTAAGAGCTTTCCATTGGTACTTCAGTATAAGGTCAATGGTAAGTGCCAAAAAAAGTTATTAAAGCTTGTGTTCTGGCCATGCTAGGTAGGATGGGCAGATGGATTCGTTCATGTTAGGCCCTTTATCCTCCTTATTATTCTGAGCTGCCTTTGCTGGGACATAGTTTTGGCAATTACTCTCCTTTTCTTACTGTAATATTTTTTTCTCCCTTCTTCCCTGATTATTTGACATGTTCATTTCTCTTGGGAATGATGTTGCTTATATCTCCTCAACAACTATGAATTTTACTATTTCTACCATACTGTAAGTTTCATATACTTTCCCTCATATTTTAAGCAAGAAATGAGTGACTACTTAGTGTATGTACACTATGTTCCTTGTACTGAATATATTTTAGATACTTCACATATGTGATTTAGTGAAAGGTGGGAGAGGCATTTTTTTTTTTT
>PITA01015039.1:0-44836 GCA_004023965.1 Spilogale gracilis | reverse complement strand
TCACCAAATCCAAAATCTATTCTTGGACTACAATGGCTTTGGGTTCTGAAAGTGTGGAGATTGGTTTTAGTCACCCCCATTCATACTATTGAAGAGTATGTACCATAATGATGAATAAAAAGATAGCATATTTTAAAGACTAAATCAGGAAATGAAACAATCCCCTAAAATAGATAAAGGAAAAACATTAGTGAGATGGGGGGATTTTTGTAGCAACCACGACAAATACCTCTAAGCATTGTTCTAGGGATCAGAATGTTCAGATTTTTTTAAGCCTTCCCTGGCAGCTCCTCCCCAATACTGTGTAGTTCTTTATTTGTGCTACTAACAAGTCTTGGGATTGCTTATTAAATGTCTATGCTCCCTACTAGAATACACACTCTGCTTTGTGTGGGAGTGTCAACTTTGTGGACCCCCATTCTGGGATGCCTGGTACACTATAGTGCTCATCAAATATTTGTGAACTGCATTCATAGTTAATACATGACTGTCACACAATGATTACCAGAAAGGATACCACCCATTTTAATGGTAGGCCGCCAAGATGTGATCAAACTGTTTATATTAGATTGATGTTTCATATTCAGGATCAGAAGGCTAGAAACAGAGTAGGAATATTTAATGGAAAGATAAAGAAACTAAAAAGAAAAGTTCTAGGAAATTCCTCACTCTGTTAATGGATAAATCTCATCCATTACTCCCATCAGCCCATGGAGGGAAACATTTCCCCCACTTTAAGAAGAGAAAAGGCAAAGGGATTTTAAGAAGCAAGGGCAGTCTTACTCTAATCCCTGTGACCCAAATAGCAAAACACAACCAACAGGCTTTATTTAAGGAGGAAGGAGGAGGGAGTTCACATGACAAAATGTATTCTTGAAGGGGAAGAGTAGTTTGGGATCAAGATATGGAATAAGGAGGGAACAGGAGGCCTAGTTCCAAACAACAGGAAACATGGAGTGGGCCCTGTAAGAGAAGGCAGCTCTGCTGGGTCTTACTTCAAAACAAGACTCACCCTGTCTGGCTGCATCCCAAGTAGCTGTAGAAATTTATATCATTATTTGGGAGACCCCTCGTTGAAGTTTTCATCGATTCTCAGCACTCAGCAATTCTAATTTCAAAGTTAATAAAGATCTGTTAAAATAGGAACATAATTACAAATGTATATGTCGTTGCTCTTTGTGGACAGACCCATCTTCTAGGAAAGACACTTGCGTAGGTAACTCCAGGTCAGAACTCTTGTGCTCAGAGTCTTGAAAAGGCCCTATGGCTCCCGGAACAACAGCCTCAACCTGGCCCCACAGGAGTAACCACCATTACCACCCCCTGCCCACCTCTGCCTCATCATCTTCCCCTTCTCCACACTCAGTCGGCTCCAGGCGCCAGCCATCTCTTCACAGGTCTTACAACTGTCTCCACAGATCATATATCTTTATCTATATATCCATCTGATTAACTCCTGATTCTTGTAGGTGTCTTCCTTGGTAACTCTAAAATGACACACATCCACCCTGCCTCACTCCACCAACCCCAACCCTTCATCATCTCCGAATCACTGCTATAGGGTTTTCTCCTTAATGCTTCTCACTATCTGACATGAGAAGGTGGCTTATTTATCTTGATAACTGTCTCTCTCCCTTACTGGAACATAAGCTCTATCAAGGCTGGCGTTTCTATTGATTTCTTTAGGGGAGGGCCTCAAATAGTTCCTGGGACACAGCAGGCATTCAAACATTCTGCCGGAGCAGGTGGGTGGAGCACAGAGGAACTTGTCATGTCTCCTTCTCAAAGTCCAGAGAAGCCCTTGCAAATGCTAAATTACACCTTTGCGCCCCCTGAGGTTGCAGGAGGCAGGGAACTGCCTTCCCAGGTTCTGAAAGTGCAGGTTTTAGGACAAGCTGACACTTCTAGGAACAAACAAGAGGAGCTTTAGAGGTGTGTTCTTTGCAGAAACTCCCTTTGTGCAATTTGCCTTTTCAATGCAGATTCTGGCTTTCTAGGAGACCTCCATCATTCTGTTTGAATTCATTTTCACAGACTCCCCATGGGCCCAGAGACAGCCTCACCATTTCTTTCCAGTCCACACCAGCTTCTCACGAATGGCCACCACAAGCCCCAGGGAAGGAGGGGTGGCACATGGATGCGACATCTCAGGTCCATCTTGGATGAAAGTAGGGCTGCTGCAGTCCTGAGGATGCCCCTCCTGGCAGGGATGGAGAAAGGTCACAGCCGGGACTGCCTGCCAAGAACAAGAGAAACTCTGAGTGCATTCATGTTTTGGGGGATAGCTTTTCTTTCAGATAAGTCTCAAAAATATAATGCTACACTTACCTTTGAAAGCACACACTTAGCCATCTTTATAACCAGCTTGCCTCTTGTGAGGACCCTGGCTGGATAACAGGAACCCAGAGTGACAGAACGCTGATATTAATTATCAGCCATTTTCCTATCAGTGGATTTCTTTATAGCAACTTTGGTTTATTTGAAACAGAACCAAAGCTTTCCAGGGGAAGTTTGCTATACTTTAAATAGAGAAATAAAATTATTTATGTATTTCCCTAACTATTAAATCATGTTGCCTAGCTTAGACACTCATGTTAGAAGAAAAACAAACACGTGTTTTTTGTACTTAAAATCATTCTTTAAGTGGCAACCAACTGGGGCACCTGGGTGGCTCCAGCAGTTAAGCCTCTGACTCTTGATCTCAGTTCAGCTCTTGATCTCAGGGTTGTGAGTTCAAGCCCCATGTTGGACTTCATGCTGGGCATGGAGCCTAATTTAAAAAAAAATAGTTAATTTTAAAAAAGAATAAAATAAATGGCAAGGAACATGAAAGTGTCCTAGTGCCTAGAAACTATCTCCTATGCATCAAATGCTTGATATGTATTTGCTTAATGCATACATTTTGAAATACCTAAGCTCATTTCAATACTATAAAACTTTCCAAAATTTGAACAAACATTATTCACCCAGCTTCCTGAAGCATGTCCTAATGTCTATGAATATGCTCAAGCCTATACTCCCTCAGCCCTTTCTACCTACCTGCACTGTAGCAATTGACACATCTTCATTATTATCAGTTCTTCCATGTGTCTCCACACTAGAACATAAGCCCTTCAAGAGTCTCTGTCCTTCCTCCCACCCCTCCATTCCCCCAGTACCTTACTTGGTGCCTGGCACACAGTAAATGCTCAATAAATTCATTCATTCATTCATTTATTCATTCATTCATTATTCATTCATTCATTATTCATTCATTCATTCATTCATTCATTTACCACCTAGGAGCTGGTAGAGGTCAGATGCTTTGCCAGACTACAACTATCATTGGAATTTAGGTTTCAGCTGGCCCCCACTTGTAAACTCATTTTACACTTCTCTCTTAAAATAACTGGATCCACAAGTGGTTCAGGACTTCTGTCACTGAGGCAAAATGATCAAAATGCCCAAAGAGCAGGAGATGAAAACTGCCTGAAATCTGGGTTTTTATTTCCATAGGTTTAGTGCTTGAAATTATAGAATAGTCTCCCAGCTGCTGAAGAGGCATTTCCCAGGAAGCTGCAGACAATGTTAATGCTTAGAAGGACACTAAATGGCTATCTTAGTCATTCATCCACTTAGACACTATTCCAGAAAAAGAGAAATATGCCCTACTTTCAATTACTTTTATACAGATTCAACAATCTCTCTTGGGGAAACAATTCCAACAGTTAACAGCCTTTGCCATGAAGAAATGTGGTATTTGGATTAAGTTATATGTATGTCACTAAAACTGTAGTCGCATCCATTCCATCTATTTGGACCAGGAGGCCAGTGACATAGGAAAGCCCACATATTTAGTGATGGGTTTGGGCTTCAGGTTTGTATCAAGCTGAGAGGCCATCAGGGACCTGGCTCCAGCAGCTTCACTCTGAATGAATGAGCTCAGGTCTCAGCCCATCTTAACGCACACCTAGCAAAGCCACCAGGAGACACATGAGTCCTGACCACACAGTGTTAGGGAGGAAAGCCTTTCCTGACAGCCACTAACCTGGAGACTGCAGGTAACTCATTCCAAATGGGAGTGGAAATGTCAGCAAAAATGCCTCAAACTCCAAAAGGAGAGAATCAGTAACATTACCCTGTTTCCTCCCCCTTATCCTGGAAGTTCTTATGGATGTTGGGAGAAGAATGGGAGAAGATTGAAGTAAGGAGGGAAAGCACCTAAGGTGATTTGTATGAGTAGGTGTACATGTGTGCATGTGCTTACCTAAGTATGTGTGTGTGTTTATGTGTTCACATACGTGTGTAATCATGTCTGTTTGCTTGCACACTTGCATGTATTGTGTACTTGAGTAATGAGGCATGTATTTGCATATGTGTATATGTGCTTGTGTGCATATATATGTATATACACACGGATGTATTTGTGGTTGGTGTACATGTATGTGTTTGTGTGTGTGCATAGGTACATGCATGTGTATGTGGCTGAGAAACCAAAGACTGGGGATCTGAAAATAACACGAATGACCAAACTAACAGAAGGGAAGACAGAATGGCATAGGATTACAGATTCTGATCCTAAGAGAAAAGGGTGTAAAATTTGGAAGGATAATTGAAGGAAACCAGGCAAGGACTGTTTCTCTAAAGTAGGCTATTGCTCGCTACCTTTGAAGCGATCTAGCCTCTGCCTTCCTAATTGTCAGTGCCCCTGCCTTGGCATGTGAGGATCCCCTGCTCAGACCCTCTATCTTCATGATTAGGATGAGATGGATCTGAGCTGGAAGGAACTCAAAGTCACATCAAGAACTGAAAGAATTTCATAAAATTTTAGACACCTTGATTTTGAGAAATAAGTACATGATTAGTTTTACTATTCCAAATTTATAGGATAAAAAAGGGAGACAACAGACAGCCAAAGAAGTCTCACAGGTTTATGCTTTTATTTACTGTTCAAGGTCAGTAATAAAATGATGGATTGGCCAAACACATTTTGGCTTTATGTTAAAATTTTATTCTTTTTTTGATGGCAAACATTGTTTTGAAACTGAGATAAATTAACCTGTGTGGCAATACAATAAATAATCGCAGCTTAGTGTTGATAATGATATCACCGTTGACATTCATAGTACCTCATGAAGATTCATGTTAATATGGTAATAGTTACTGAGCACCTACCATGTACTGGGAAAGCCAAGTATAGAACACAGTCTCTGCCCTTAAGGAGACACAGTTCTGGGGACTCAATAGACCAGTAGACAGATAACTACTAAGTAATGAGCTGAAGCAGCCCTCTGTCTGTGGAAAGTGCAGGGAACATAAAACAGGAAGTGAGGAGAGTGCAGGAAACATAAAACAGGAAGTGAGGAGAGTGCAGGGAACATAAAACAGGAAGTGAGGAGGACTACCTGGAAGGACTAGAGAAGGTGTACAGAGAGGTGCTTCCACCCATGTCTGCCTTAAAGGATGAAGAGGAAACATCATAGGCAAATGGAATGGAGTCTTCCATATATAAAACTAGAATTAGCACTATATATTATATATAAAACATCAGCACATATGACATAATATATAACACCAATTATATATACATTATAAATATATAACTCCATCTCCCAATATTTTAATACCAGTCTACCTTCCCTTCAATTATAGATATTTCTATGCTGTCACTTCTTGGGGTTCTTAATTATTCCCAATATCTACCCCTACTCCAAAGTGAAGAAAAAACGAAATATTAAAGGCATCCTTACCAACAGGAGTATTATATATAAAAATTATTAGCAGGAAGTATAAGCTCTTAATTAGTACATTTCAGAATTACCACTAAGCCAGCCCCTGCATTTGTTTGGAAACCTTCCCAAATTCTTAAACTTTGTATGAGAATTCAGCAAACTATTTGTCATTTCCATGAGTCCCTAAATGGATGCATATTACGGAAAGGGGAAAAGTTCTTGCCCAATTTTTTGATCTACCTGAAGTTAAACTGAACTGCAATCTTCAGGGATTGGAGGGCCACTTCAATCTGGCAGGAAGGAGAAGAATGGCAAGAAAATGAAGACACACATCTGTGGAGAAACAGGGGGGCTGTGGTGAAGAGCAGGTTATCCCATCTGCCATATCACATTGAGTTCCCATCGGTTTGGGGCATCCGTGGAGGGTAAAGAGGCAGCAAGAAAGCTCTTCTCCAAGAATGGGGGAAAGAGGATATTTGGTGCCATCCACCTGACACATTTTTCACTCAGCCTTTGCACTTAAA
This sequence comes from Spilogale gracilis, assembly GCA_004023965.1. Lineage (NCBI taxonomy): Eukaryota > Metazoa > Chordata > Mammalia > Carnivora > Mephitidae > Spilogale > Spilogale gracilis. Next base: position 38,601 of record PITA01015039.1, on the reverse strand, counting down.
ATGCAGTACCTTTCACAGTTGGAAAGAAAGAACAGCTATGCCAGTGGCAAAACTGGAATACGGAGGGGAAATTCATAACACTTTGCACTTCAGGTTTCCTGGGAGGATGTGCCATCCATACTAAGTAAGCATGACACAATTTAACAGCAATAGCCTGGCTGGGCTCAAGCTGTTTATTCAAAGTTCCAGGTATTAAAAGGAAGAATCAATTTGACAGAGAGACTATAAAGACTTCTGGGGAGAAGGGAGAAGAAGAGAAACACTCTTGCAGAGAATTCAGACTAAAATCAAAAGAGCTCACAAAGAAAGATTATCCTGTGCACTTAGAGGACATTCCTGGGAATTCTGAATGGCATTGTATAGCAGGGAATTTCTGCAGAGTTGCAATCACACTGGCATCAGACTTGTACTGAGATTAAGAGGCACAGAAAGAATTGAGTAGGTGATGCTTTTTAGGAAAATCTGAACATTTAGCAAATACACATTAAGAGCCTGCAGGGTATGCTGTGTGGCATGGTCATGATCCACACAAGTGTAAATGGGAAGCAGACCTAGATCTTGCTTTCTGGCTTGGCCCCTTGCTAACCGTGGGAACCTGGGGCAGTTACCTCATTTCTTGAAACCTCAGTGTCCTCATCTGTCAGCGAATTGCATTCCTCTTACAGGGAACCTGAGACAATTAAATTGGGTAACATATATCAAGAATCTGGTCTAGTGGAGGCGCCTGGGTGGCTCAGGCATTAAGCAACTGCCTTCGGCTCAGGTCATGATCCCGGAGTGCTGGGATCCAGCCCCGCATCAGGCTCCCTGCTCAGCGGGAAGCCTGCTTCTTCCTCTCTCACTCCCCCTGCTTGTGTTCCCTCTTTAGCTCTGTTTCTCTCTGTCAAATAATTAAATAAAATCTTAAAAAAAAAAAAAAAGAATCTGGTCTAGTGGCTAGCAGAGGGCAGTGAATAAAAGTCAAGCTAGGCAAGTAGCAACACACTTCCTCTTTGGTGTATTTGTATTATTTTACTTCTACAGTGATATCTGTAGAAGTACAAGTACTATTAGTCACAGTAACAGTATTCTTCATAGTTTTAACATCTAACAATCATGTTAAATACTTACCTATCATACTGAGTAGTGACCATGTTAAGATAATGTACGCTGAGCCTTATATAAATTATCTCTTTTAATATTCATACAACCTCAAGTAACTTAAAAGGTTATTTTTCGTTCATTTATACAGATGATAAGACTTGGCAAGATGAAGGACTTATCTGAAGTCACAGAGCTTGTCAAATGCTGAGCTCAAATTTAAACCCAGGCTTGTCTTACTCTGAAGCTCACAATTTAGTTAGGTAAATTCAAATATGAGATAAATATAGCTGGGATTAGTATAGCTTCTGACCAAGGGAGCTCAGAAAGGCTGGACAAAGAGATAATATTTGAAGAGTCTTAGAGGATGGAGAGCTTTTTCAAGATGGGGAAGGATCTGCCAGACAGAAGAAACCATCTCAACAACTAACAAGGGCATGAAAGTATTTAGCCTGCACCATGGGTGGAGGTCTGGGCCTTTTGGAAGGAGCTGAGTCAGGGCCTTCAAAAGAGGCAGCCAGCAGAGTGTCACAGGACACTGAACAGAACGACTCTGCTGCTGTGAAATTTCAGCGGAGATGTAAAGGTCAAGAACATGATCATAGGTACCACACATCCACAAAGTCTAATGTACGGTGCTAAATCATCTCAACAAGGTTAGAAGACGACCATCCCCAAGCCAGTGCTGCCCGAACTAGGTGATAACCCTCTCCAACCACGTAAAATGTTGAGGTTGAAAAAAATCAAAAGACATTTCTCTGGAAAAAATTGTTGAGTATTTTACTTCTCCCTGGATGAAGGGAGTAAAGAGCCACAGTCTCACTTCAAACCTAGTATAACAAGATGAAAAGAGACTAATGGAAAAGCTTAACATCTGTCTTCAGGAATCGGGGGGACACAGGAACTGGTGTTTGATGGATGTCGAAAAAATTCAAAGGTGAAAGACCGAATAGTGAAAAAGGAGAAAGGAAGACTTTATTCTTTCAGAATGAAGAAAAAGAGAGCTGTGTGGGAAGGGAGATGACATGACCAGGGGGCTTTTACGCCCCCGTTTCTAGATGTGGATTCGGTGAGGAATAAAAAACCTCTCTGACCCAAAACAAAACAGATTCCTCACAGGATGAACAGATGGGCATACACTGTGTCTCCTACAGTGAAGTGGCCCTTGAGAAGCCCAGGGGATGAGGTAGACAGTTCTAAGTGGCCAGCACGTGAGACTTACTATGCATAAAATGTACTGCAGTATGAAATCGTCAGCAGACAAACTCTGAGGATCCCACAAAATATCCCCCAAGGGAAAGAGCCAACACAGTCAGTCCATAGTCCAGAGGGCAGAAATGAAGATGGCAACTGCTGCAACTTCCTTTAATTCTACCCGCTATCTAATTGCTCTTCTGGAAGCCTCCATGGCCAAGGGCTGCTTTTTCACTGAACTAAAGTTTTTAATTATTGGAAGTAACTAAAATCTTTTTATTTAAGTATGTCTTGGAAAGTTCTTCCATCCAGTCTTGGGGAACAAATATTTTAACATCATCTACAATGAGGATGAGGAGGCCGAGAAAACACAGTATTGTTTTTAGGCTTGTATCCTACTGAGACCACTCAATAAAATAAAAATCAGCCAGAACTTAGTAGCAATTACACTAATGGCAATAATCAACCTTCGCAAACTCTTCACCTACCATATATTCTTCCTCATCCTTTTGCCTGGTCTCTTCACCAACCCACAGAGGTTTTGGTTTTTGTCTCTCTTCTTATTAGGTTCTAGAATCTGGTGAGTCACATAGATTTTTCTCTTTCATCACCGCTCACACTGGTTTGATTCTCCCAAATCAATACTCATGTTTGAAAGGTGGGAAGTACAGAGTGTTTTTAGGTGTTTATTTTGAAGGGACATAAATGTCATGCTACTAAGTCCATATTTCTTTTTCTCTTTTGCAGATATAGGGAGATACTGAAGGATTTTAATCCGAGTGGTGACATAATTATATTTGGGGGTTTTCATCTTTAATTATTTTTGGCAGCAAGTATTATGAGTAGATTGAATAAGGAAGAAAGTAGAGAGAGGAAAATCAATTAAGAGGTAAGCCTGAGATAAATAACCTATATAGTTAGTGGAAGAAAAATTAAAATTCTCCAATGACCTATCAGAAGACAGGCACTGAAGTGCAGTAAGTATGTAAACACTGAAGGAACAGACTAATACATCAAGCTGGAAAATCATCTGAAAATAAAGACTTTTGATGTCAGCTGCAGGCTGCATATTGATTGATAAATTAGGACTCTAGTCCTTCTAACGGTCACAAATTTTATTTTCATGCACTGTCCTGGAGCCTTAGATTATAAATTTCAATGAGATTTTTCTGTCTCAAGGACTTAATTGCATGGATCTTCTTGCAAGGTTAGGAAAGGGAAAATGGCTTCATGTCTTCTAAACATCTGCTGCCTTAGAAAAAGGGGAAACTCTCTTCCCCTCTCCCTCCCAAGTACTTCTTACATCTAAATGGCAAAGGCATTTTTTATAAAGTAGGGTTTTTTTTTTATTATGAAGCAAAATAGTATTTGTATTTTACTTCCAGCGTCATCTGGAATGATTCTTTTATTTTACATTAGCTTTATTTTGGTCTTATTATTTTCACAAACATTTTTAAAACTTCTTTGAAAATAACATTAAATGCTTTGGGGCATTAGCCAAATGCAATTCCCTGAGAAACATCAAAAGAAAAACTGGACTTACTGAGAACAATTTTCAATTATAATATACCAAAGTAACAATAAAATTTTTGTTTGAGAAAAGGCATGGATAATATTCTATGACAATTTACATACCCAGATTTCTCCTGTAATTAATGGGCCACACATTCCTGCCTTCATCCCTAGGCACCATCTGGTCACACACTTGACCCTTTTTACCTTGTTTCTCTGATCATAAATACCAGAGCTTTCAGCCTGCACCTTTTATTTTGGACATACTCTGTCTTTTTTATTATTTTCATTCCTTTATATTTATTAACAGTTTTTGTTAGGATCATTCCCTTGTAGATACAGGGAATCATTCAAATAGTAATACTAATAGCAACCATTTACTGAATGGCTACCCTATGCCAGGTATCAGGATTTTCTTCCACTATCTCCATTTATTTGCACAAGCCCTTGATATAGAAACAGTATTTCTATTTTACAAATGATAAAACAAACTCAAAGAGGTTAACTGATCTGCCCAAAATCATACAACTGATGAATGAGTTTGAAAAGCCATAAAGCCTTCTGATAGTTAAGAACAGAAATAAGTGGGAGTGGGGGGAAGGACACCAGAAAACATAAGCACTGGGATTCCATTCTTGAACGTTGGGATTCAGTGACGTTTGCCTGGTACCTTCCATCTTTGAAATTATAGAATGTGAATTAGCTCCAGATGGTGAAAAGCTTTTGATTGGGCCCTGGAAACACTAAGTCCCCTTCCTGACACGGACTCATTTTGTGTCCTATATTAGTCACATAACCTTGTTGAACCCCATTTTCTTCACTTGCAAAATGGAAATAATAATATGTATGGTAGAGTGGTGTTGTGGAGTTTAATTAGCGTTTCTAAGTTACTTTGAGATGATCAGATGAAAGGTGTACTTTAAATTTACAACATTAATTATTATTTTTATTGTACATAATCATTTGAAAATACAAGAAGATCTTAGATGTTATTTCACCATAACATGTATTAGAGCACAAGACTTTTTCTGAAATCTGTGCTGTTCTAGGTTAATATGACCTGCTCATTCATAGATTATTCCCAGAGAAATCAATTTAGGAACAATATGAAAAATAGGGTAACTCACAGAAACAAGGAAAAGTGTATCAGGTAGGTATTGGTTTGACCAGTTAGAGCAGACACACCTAACTATGGAAGTAAACACAACAGCGGTAGCGATAATTGAAGGAAACAAAGATGGACCTTGATTGCAAAACAATATAATAGTGCCTCTATTTGAAGTGTGCTTTTCTTGTTAGGAACCCAAAGTAATTTACCAATATTATCTCCATAAGGAGGAGAGCAAAGAGGAGTCCACTTTAATGAGAGACGAATGGAGACTTAGTGACTAAGTGGTTTGCCCAAGGTCACTGAGTCCATTGCTAGCAGCAGGCTGTCCACTCCCTTGAGGAGGTCAAAGAGTTTGTTACAGGTGGAGCTGGAAATGGAACTCAGATGTTTTGTGTCTAATAACTGGGTGATGTTACCTCTCTTCGAACAAATGGGTATAGTCTGAGGATAGTCTGAAGATAAAGGCATTTTAAAAAAGAGTCTTCCGCAATATCTAAATAAAAGCTCTATTAATGCTTAGAGGCTCCAGGGAGGTTGAGTAAGTCTCTCCTAGATTAACAGTACTTGAGAAACCATGTTTCTTTTTCCATGGTTTAATTGCTGCGATTTCTGTTTTCATGAGTGATGGTAAAGATTCCAAAGGGGTTTTATTTCTTTTGGTGCATTTCCCATCACTGGGGGAAAAACAGACTTCTACAGAGGATGATTAGGACCTTAAAACTTGTTCAATAGATTATTTATTTCATATCAGGAAATTTTCATATTATTAGACCCCAGCCTAAGTCTCAGGAAGCGCTAGCATGTATTCATCTTAGATTAATCAGATCTTAAAACTCTCTTTCTGCATACGTCCACTTTTTGGCTTCATAGACTTTGTTTATTTGAGATTTTATTTATTTTTTTAAGATTTTATTTATTTGACAGAGAGAGACATAGCTATAAAGGGAACACAAGCAAGGGGAATGAGAGAGGGAGAAGCAGGCTTCCCGCTGAGCAGGGAGCCTGATGCGAGGTTCGATCCCGGGACTCCAGGATCATGACCTGAGCTGAAGGCAGACACGTAATGACTGAGTCACCTAGGTGCCCTAAACATTCTTAATATAATTCTCACCTAAGTTTACAAGATACAGAATAGGACAGAAATCTAACTGATATTTGACTTGGGTGTCTTACAATATCTAAGACCACTCAACTATAAAAAAAAATCAACAAAAATGCCATTACCAGGTTTTATTTTATGATAACTTGCCAAGGGTTATTAGCAGACATCTTTTATGTGATTAGGATCCATCAAGAGACAACATCTTGGTGACATTTCTGCGAATCAGGCAAGTATTTCTCATTGATGTTCTGTTTTCAAGTTTAATAAATTTCTCTCTCTCTCCTTCTCTTGATAAAGGCATACTATAAATTGTTTCGTCCAGAGACTCAGAAAAGATATAAGTACAAAAACAAAGTATTAAAAAAAAACAGAAAGTACCAACTTACTGAAAACTTGCCAGAAAAACAATGTATGAAAAACGTCCTTGATAAGACCAACCAAACTTGTTTGATGAGAAATTTGATAAAGTCTAAGAAATTATCACACTGAGGATGTGTTTACACACAACCAAGTTGCTACAATAATAGCTCTTAGAATTCCTCCTGTTTAATTCTTTATTATTTAATTGGTATTTATTATTGAATGCATCTGTAAGTATAATTGCATCAAGTGGTAATGTCTTTAACCAAAAATCAGTTACAAACTTTTGAATCATTTTGTGTGTGTGTGTGTGTGTGTGTGTGTGTAGCATCTAAATCTCAAATGATGGCTGCCTTACATCTAGAACAGTCTTACAGACCAATTCTACCTGTTTGGATATCTCTGAATCACTCACTCAGGTTCACAGGATTCTAATTAATTAGTGGGGCAAGTTTCTACCCTGCATTATTTATCACACAATCTCCAGCTTTAACACTTGTGTCAACTCTCTGCACCAAACAATACAACGCACAGCAACTTGTGAAGAATTATTTTCACATAAACTTGGGTTCAAAATAACCAACACCCACACTAGTCTGCAGCAGTTCGTCCTCTAATGCCCAGAGACATCATCAAACACTACAGTGAGGATATAACCTGGAGCTAATAATCCAATAGCTTGATTTTCCTAGAGATAAGTAAAAAGTATCTTTGGATGACTTTGATTTTCCCATTAATATTTAGGAACATAGAAAAGATATTATACATTAAGCTTTTGAAAAATGTCTCTTTAAATAAATTTTCTTGGCCAAAAGAATAAGTTGTATTAATTACCAAATACTCAAAATCTTCCTTTCCTCTGTCAGTTAGCATTGCTTTATATTTTTCTGTGACAATCCAGAACACTGACATCACCAAATGCTAGTGAGGATGTGGAGCAACAGGAATTCAATGCTGGTGGGAATAAAAAATGGTACAGCCATTTTTGAAGATAGTTTCTCAGTTTCTTATAAAATGAAACATATGGGGGCGCCTGGGTGGCTCAGTTGGTTGAACGACTGCCTTCGGCTCAGGTCATGATCCTGGACACCCGGGATCGAGCCCCGCATCGGGCTCCCTGCTCAGCGGGAAGCCTGCTTCTCCCTCTCTCGCTCCCCCTGCTTGTGTTCCCTCTCTAGCTGTGTTACTCGCTGTCAAATAAATAAAATCTTAAAAAAAAAATAAATAAAATAAATAAAATGAAACATATGTTCCTATATGATCCAGCAATCATGCCCCTTGATATTTACCCAAAGAAACTGAAAACTTATGCCTACACAAAAAACAGCACACAGATGTTTACCGCAGTTTTGTTTATACTTACCAAAACTTGGAAGCAACTAAGATGTTCTTCAGTAGGTGAATGGGTAAATAAACTGTGGTATATCCATTTATTCATTGCCAAAAAGAAATAAGCCATAAAGCCAAGAAAAGGAGGAACTTGAAATGCATATTACTAAGTGAAAGGAGCTACTCTGAAAAGGCTATGTCGTATATGATTCCAACTAGATGACATTCTGAGAAGACAAACTATGGAGACTGTAAAAAGATCAGTGACTGCCAGGGGTTGTGACTAGATAGAGTACACAGGACAGTGAAAGTACCCTATTTAATACCATAATGCCGGATACATGTCAATATGCATTTCTACAAACCCATAGAAAGTACAACACCAATAGTGAACCCTAACATAAACTATAGACTTCATGTGATGAGACTGTGTCAATGTAGTTTCATCCATTGAAACAAATGTACCCCTCTGGGAGAAGAGGATATTGATAATGGGTGAAGCTGTGTATATATGGGGACAAGGGATGGATGTGGAAAATTTCTACATCTTTCTCTCAACTTGCTGTGGATTTAAAACTGCTCTGAAAAATTTAAGTATTTAAAAACATCCACACATATATACCCCTAACATTGTTTAAGCTGAGTTAGAGAATCCAGTGGCTGACAGCAGCATATAAAGGCCATAATTCAGCCCACATGTATAAGAAACCCAAAAATGTACTAGATGGCATCAGCATGAGCTTTAGTTCCAGAGGAATAATGATGCCACTATGTTGGTAAAATCCTATCTGAAACATGATGTTCTGTTTTATATTTACATGCCTTAAAAAGTTACTTATGTTGAGCTTACAAATGGATTATAGATACCCCAATATAATTTTAAGTCCTGACAAAAGTCTTGAACACAATCTGCTCTACCAGCAAAATGCTATTTCTCAGAGCAGCAGCTAAGATACGTGAAAGCTGTGAGTAAAGACATCTTTTCTGGGAGGTGATGAAAGCCTACCATATTGTCATGAAAGGAGTCAGGGGGCACAGTTGCAATGTATTTGAAGTAAAGAGCAATGACTGGATTATATCAGGTTGAACAGTAGCAAGTCTTATAGAGAGGTGTCTTTGGCTTCTATCCTTATTGATTCAATACAGCCTTCCCAGGACTGTTGGATATAGCTGCATAAACATCATTCTCAATGTTTCTTTCATTTCTTTAATTTTCAAACATGAGTAGGGCCAGAGTCACAAGATGGCTGCCTCTTTACTTATAAACACCCTCCCTCCTCGTTCAGAAGTTCACACCTAGTTCTACACTAATTTTAATAACTTAAAAGTCAAGCAAAAAGAATCCGAAACCCATCTCTCCTCACTCCCTGCAAATCTGCTTTGGTTCAGCTGGGTGTCCAGTGGATTGAGTCATGTAATTACCCCATGGGAAACAGAGAATAGGACTGCATTTAAAGGCCATGGACTGATCCCATAAGCTCCATTATTTATTTCAATAAAACATGGTTGTGCTTGTTTGGTGTTTGTATTTTTTTAATAGTAATCAAAATTTTATGGACTCTAATTTCCACGAATGCATCTTAATCATACAGAAAGTATAATTAATTGGTTTATTCAGGGAAGGCTCTTGCCTCCTGGACCACTGTTTCAGACCACGAAGGTATTTAAATTGTTTTAGCATTTATTTTTCAGCAGACATTAACTGGGACTTTTGTGGTCTCCTACCAAAAAAGAACAAAAGTAAATACTGACTGTTCTATCCTTTGTACTCAATTGAAGATCCTAAAATGAAGGTCTCTTGTGACTGTCCTCTTGGGCTTATCAAATATAGCTTATAACTCATTCCATCCAAGGCCCTGTGAAGCTTATTCCAAGGCCCCACGGTTGCATGTGTTTATGATTTAGTGCTATGTGGGCAGGAGCTTTCACTCTCTGAGGACTTCTTGGCTTAGATATTAAGTCATGATCAGGCACACACCCTGGGTAACATTTTCCTCTACTTCTTAATTCCCACATAAAACTCCCACTGAAGTTATGGGGAAGATTCACGTGTGTGGGAGGCTGACTTGGTAGTCACATAGGTTCTTAACCAGCAAAGAGGAGTTGCATTTTGTCTGCTCACAATGCATTAATGCATTGTCATAATCTCCCTTCCTGGCATCAACAATCCAGTTTCAGTTCAGAAACTAGAATGGTAAGTATTGCAAATGCTCCGGAATCCAGGGATAGAGCCTGTATTAAAAACATGTGACTTTTCTAGAATTTAACAGAAATTCTATTAATATGAACCAAGCTCAATATGGCAAATCCTACACAGCTTGAAAACTCAGTGTTAGAGGAGTTAAAGTCAGCCTTCCCAGCTGACAAGTGACTCAATACTGAAGTTTAATTGTCTTTGCTGTTTGCCAGCGACTGTAAGCCAGTACTTACCTTGGCCTCACTGTGCTTGTTCACCAGCATTTTTCAGTTGGGAAAGTATGTGAACTACAGTGGTTGTGCTAGATGAAAATAGGTGTATTATCATTGGCATTTCGGACAAGCTTTGGCATTTCATTGTTCTGGCACAGCACACGAAAGCATTACATTGTATATAAAGAGATTGGCCAAGATGATGAAATGTTGGCTCTCCTCCAAAATTTCAAGTGGTTTACACCCAGTATCGGCTAGGAAGGCATTTGTTCACACATAGGTTGACATTCTCAGCTTAGGAAAGCCTGGGAACTTACCTTCTTTCACTCACTCATCCACTTTCACACATTTACAAATACAAAACTTGATGTTTGAAACTCATAATGCTTCTAACAGAAATATAGATCATGAGAGAAACTCATAGACTGAAGGTGAGTGATTTATATGACTGAATAAGATCCAAAATTTGAATTTTGAGTCATGCAACATTGGGGATTTTGCAAGATAAGAGTGCCAGTGTATTTGCAGTTAAGCTTTCAATTTTTGGTACATTCTTAATATTTTTGAACAAATAAAATCTACAAGTAGTCACCAAAAACCATTTCAACCTTTCTACCCATCCTTTCTGCACACAAACCCCCCACCACAGCACTAATAGCTGGAGTAATGATGATGTGTTTTATATCCCTTATTTTTCTCTCCTCTCAAGAACTAACTATGAACAGAGAAATGAATTACAGTGATTAAGAGAAGCCATAAGATGACTGATCTCCTGAATCATACAGAGAAAATGGTCCTTCTCAGAAGAAAGTAGCTTCCTTGCGGTGGATGAGGAGGATGCTATGTTATGCACAACCCTTCTTGATTAGAAGGAATTGTGTTCTGTGAAACGAGCCTGATGACCCATAAGCATTATAGTATGGGGGACTACTTCCGGCCATTAGTACCCATGGGAAAACCACTTCACCTCTTTAGGACTCAGTTCCCTCAATGGTAAAAACAAACAAAACTTGGTTTAATTATTTTAATTAATTATTTTATTAATATTAATTAATTTATTATTAATTTAATTAATATTTATTTAAAATAATTAATTATTTTTAAAGATCCTAATATATTAGAATTTTATGCAACAACCTTTGGATTGTCATTTGTTAAATGACCTCACTATTCTACTTTACTGAAAGAATGAGGGAATTGAATTCTCTCATACTTTTCTCCTTGCCTTTCTACCATTGTGAAAATACATTATTGGCACATGCAGCAGTGGAGCAAATATGGTGCTTATGCCTCTATATGCCACCTTCAGAAAAGGAAATGCATTTTCTTTCCAGTTTTCCACACTACTGAACTGTCTTAGAATCACCAAAGAATGCCTCTGAGGTGAGAAATGCATAGAAATGTACATGCCATCTCTAATAAATGACTGGACTGCATGGTCCTTCCCTACCACTCCAGTTCTTTGCACCTTTTTAGATGCCATGGCCTTATAGAAACAGCTACAAATTATATTTGAGGTATTTTTTGGTGTAAAGGCATCCAAGAAGATAATTTTTAGTCTTTACAAACCCAGAAATGACTTGGTGTTTCTTGCCATTTTCTAGGTAGGTTCATAAAGAGAAAAATGGATCTCTACTGAACGAGAGAATCTCTTCCCCACCCCCACCTCAGCTGAAAACACAAACAACTGATGACCACTTAACTGTACTTCTCAAAAGAGTCTTCTTTAACCCTACATTAAATTTATCTTTAGTGTTATAAAACAGCCCCCTGAAGCTTTTGAAATCCTAATGGATATCTTCATCTCCTATCACCAAAGTCTTTTCATTTTTTTTTTTTTTAAATGTCAAGCAAAGCTTTATTTTGCGTCATCGAGAATTATACTGACCCGGGTTCTTTTCATTTTCAGAATAAATCTTATCTATAATAAGGAAAGAAAAATCATTGTGGGAGACCATTACTATAAAGGAGTAGAATCCTGTAGTGGCAAGGAATAACATACTAATTGACACAGGTCAAAGGATCTTGGAACTGCAATAGTAGTTACTTGTTTACACAAGCACTATGCCTTTGACTCTGGCCAGCTTATTCTGTGGCCAAAGAAAAACAAGCTTTAGACAATCCACATTGATTCATGGTCAATATCCTGGGCTTGATGGCTTTACTTCTGCCTTGACCCTCACGCCCACACTGGTCTTGCATTCTCCTGACTCAAAGACTCTTAATTAATTTAGGAATTTTGGCTCCAGACACTTGTCCCTTGGATACATCTTCTGAGACTAACCCTCAGCTTTCATCTCTGGACACAACTAGACACTCAAGTCAAGCCTCTTTCTATCACAGATCATTAGGAAAGGGGTTTTCCTAAATTAACTCCAGCCCCAGAGTCTATACCAATAACAGATCCTTTGTGTTGTGCTTTGGCAATATCTGGCTGGGCCTACTGCCCGGGGGATTGGCCCCTGTGGACAGCCCACAAGCCATAAGACCCAATAGCCCACAAAGGCTATAGCAGGCATTGCACTACATCTATGGACTCAGTACATGGAAGAGGCAGGAGTGTAGTCTGGCTGAGGATTTATGAATGAGTTCTGTCCACTCACTTACCGTGCATTTGGCATATAGTCAAAAATAAAGCTAACCCAAAGGTAAACAGATTCATATCTGTTCCTTTACTAAATATTTACCAATCCAGAAATCATCCAATATTGGTGGCTCTCAACTTTCTTTAAATATCGAAATCTGAAGAGTTTTAAAATTACCGATGCCCATATCACACCTTATGGTTTCTCATTTCATTTGTTTAGGAAACAGTCCAGATACAGGAATATTTAAATGTTAAGCTCTAGAATTCAATGCTTATCAACACTTAGTTGAATAAGAATTACCTGGTAGTCTTGTTAAAATGCATATTTTAATACAGCAGTGAAGTTTGAAGTTCCACATTTTTAATAAGCTTCCAGGTGTTGCTGATGCTCTTGGTTCAAGAACAACACTTTGTGCAGCAAGATGAAAACTAATATCTTAACACTTCAGAAGCACCTCGCCTTATGTGCTAAGTTGATTTTTCCACCTGCATGTAGTTGGCTCCTAACAACAAAAGCCAGTGAAAACCCACTTTCCCCATCCCCCACTACAGTTTTACAACCTAATTTCACAGAACACATAAGCTGCAATGTTTAGACTCATCCTGTCTATAGTACTGCTGCCTACACATCCTTCTCCATAAGAGCCACCCCAACTGCTTCACACACCATTGACTGAGAGTATCGATAGCAGCAAACTCTCTCACTGCTTCTCTACAAATAGAATGTCCACCAAAGCCATGTGGCAATAAACCACAAATATCTATTGCACAAAGGACTGTGGGAAAATGCAAAGAAATACAAGACATCATCACTGCCCATCCTCTTCACCTACCGACAAGGCTTTTATTGAAAGAAAGAAAAAAAGCCTGAAGCTCAAAGCCAGAATGTTCAGGGTCAAATGAGGAGTAAAGATAGGGAGTTCTATGTGAGAAAAGAGCTGAAAAATGTTCCTGGGTAATTAGAGATAGGGTAAGAGAATGTACCAGAGACTCACACACAAAAGAACTTAGACAACTCAAGACAGACAGGAAGTGAGCAAGTGGGGAGGATCCCAGAACCATTACATAGAGAAATAAACTGCCACTACCATAGGACAGAGGTAGGACAATCAAGGCTGGGACCAAAGATCCTGAGAAAACCACTTCTATAGGACTAGAAAGATGTCTTCCCACTAGAAACTAAAAAACAGAATTTACTAAATTTTTATATGTTGAGGGCTACATTTCTTTAGATTGTACTTGCAATGTGCTGTCATGTTGAAGACTGAAGGGATACCACAGATACTCATAGCTTTTAAGTCTACACAGATCAGGAATTTGTATAATAATAGCAATACCTAATAGTCATGATGCACTTTCTATATGTCAGGCACTGTTCAAAAGGCTTTATGTATAAAGACCTAATTAATCCTTACCACAATGCTAAAATAGGTACTACTATCCCCATCACTAGAATATAACCTACATAAAAACAAGAGTTTTCTAATTCTGTTTATTACTGCAACTGCCAGTGTCAAAACAGTGATTGAATCAACAAATTGTGCTGTTGAGAATGGGAGCACAGAAAAATTAAATAATGTGCATAAAGTCAGACAGTCAATGAGCAGCTGAGAGGGAATTCATACTCAGGTGACTCAGCTCTGGTACCTATCACTCTCCATCATGCCACAGAGTGTCCAGTTGAAGAGCAGATCTGAGAAGACAAATTTAAAAAAAAAAATGTTTCTATAGTTGATGTCAAAGAAATTACTGCCTATGTTTTCTTCTGGTAATGTTATTGTTTCAAGTCCCACATTTAGGTCTTTAAACCATGTTGAGTTTACTTTTCTGTATTGTATATGAAAGTGGTCCAGTTGCATTCTTTTGCATGTAGTTGTCCAGTTTCCCCAATACTATTGATTGAAGAGATTAGACTGTCTTTTTCCCACTGTATACTCTTGCCTCCTTTGTCATAGATTAATCAACCATATAGCTGTGGGTTTATTTATGGACTCTCAATTCTGTTCCATTGACCTATGTGTCTATTTTGTGCCAGTACCATACTTCTTTTCATACTGTTTTGATTACTATAGCTTTGTAGTACAGTTTAAAATCTAGGATTGTGATACTGCCAACTCTGTTCTTTCTTAAGACCACTTTGGCTATTTAGGGTCTTTTGTGAAACCATACATATTTTAGGATGATTTGTCCTAGTTTTGTGAAAAATGTTCTTAGTATTTTGATAGAGATTGCATTAAATCTATAGATTTGTATGGGTCGTATGGACATTTTAACAATACTAGGACATAAAAACATTTTTTTAGAGATGTGTCCTAAGGCAAGGGAAACAAAAGCAAAATTAAACTATTGAGACTACACCAAAATAAAAAGCCTTAACACACTGAAGGAAAACATCAACAAAATGACAAGGCAACTAATGGAATGAGAGAAGATATTTGCAACACCAAAAAACCCCAAATAATTCAATTAAAAATGGCCAGAGAACCTGAAGAGACATTTTTCCAAAGATGACATAGAGATGGCTAACAGACACATGAAAAGATGTTCAACATCAGTAATTATCAGGGGCATATAAATCAAAACCACAATGAGATATGATATTACATCTGTCAGAATGGCTAGAATCAAAGACAAGAAATAACAAGTGTTGGTGAGGATGTTGAGAAAAAGGAACCACGTAAATTGGTACAACTAATGTGGAAAACAGTAAGGAGATTTCTCAAAAAATTAAAAATAGAACTCCATATTATCCATTAATTCCACTACTGAGTATTTATTCAATAAATACTGTGTTTACTGCAGTATTATTGACAACAGCCAAGATATGGATGCAACACAAGTGTCCAATGATGAATGAATGGATAAAGAAGAAAAGGTGTATATATACATACATGTAATTGGAATATTACTGAGTCATTAAAAAAATGAAATCTTGCCATTTGCAACAATATAGATATACCTAGAGTAGATAATGCTAAATGAAATAAGTCAGATGCAGAGAGACAAATATGATTTCATGCATGTGTGTAATTTAAAAAACAAAACAGGGGCACCTGGGTGACTCAATGGTTAGGCCTCTGCCTTCAGCTCAGGTCATGATCCTGCAGTCCTGTGAACAAACCCTGCATTGGGCTGCCTGCTCAGCGGGAAGCCTGCTTCTCCCTCTCTCACTCCCACTGCTTGTGTTCCCTCTCTGGCTGTGTTTCTCTCTGTCAAATAAATAAAATATTTAAGCACACACACACACACACACACACACACACACACACATACAAAACAAACAAAGGGAAAAAGACACAACAGGGAAGAATCTTAAATACAGAAAGTGGTGGTGGTTGCCAGGGGCAGGACTTTTCATTAAAAGAGAAAGAGAATGGCATGCATGTGTGTAGGGTGTGGTGGGGGGCAGAAAGAGAGGAGGAGCAAGAATCCTAAACAAGCCCCATGCCCAACACAGAACCCAACATAGGGCTTAATCTCATGACCCTGAGATCATGACCTGAGCCAAAATAAAGAGTCAGACCTTTAACAGATTGAGCCACCCAGATGCCCCCAAATATATTTTTAAATAAATAAATAAATAAATAAATAAATAAATAAATAAATAAATAAATAAATTTTTGAGTAAATAAAAGCAGATCTTTTGGAATTTATCATCTATACCAGGTTAAGTCTAGTTCTTCCCCTCATGGTTATAGCTTTAATTAATTCAACATTAAAATTCCATAAGAATTGAGTGTGGAGACCTGGATCTAGAACAGAAACATTAAGTTGGCAAACATAAATTTTCATTCCTGCAAAGACATTGAGTGTAAGGATAAGTAATTACCTGAAGCTAAGCAAGGTTCACCATGGGTTCAAATCATACAGCTAGTACCTGACTTTGAGGGCTTGAATTCAAGCCCTCAGATTCCAACTGTAGTAATTTTTCACCCTAAACTTGTCTCTTTAAGATCTCTCTCTCTTTCTCTCTCTCTTAAATTCCTGGTGACTTGCTTATTAAAACTATTGCTAAGATACTTCATCTTTTCATTCATCTCTGAATATGCATTTTTGTGTGTGTGCCAGTTACCATTATGAGACCTGGGGACACAGAAAGTCCCTAGTCTAAAGGGCCAAGTCTAGGCTGGAAGGCTATTATATAAACAAACAAACAAACAAAAACCAAGATGGTGGCTCCCTAGCATGATAACTGAAGCCCATGTAATAAAAACAAGAATTCTTCCTGTAGGACCTGGGAAGGTTTTTCAGGTAACATGTCTAATGATGCCTTCATGACACCAATGTGGGACACATGGGCTGCTTTCTTTTCTCATGCCTCATCTATCCTATGCTCTGGTCACATAGTTTAGAGTCCTCCATTCTTCCTACTCCTTAAGGCCTCTGCTCATCTTGGATGTCCTTCAGTTTCTTATCTGTGTGGATCAGACCTACTTCTCTACAAGCTTTGTCTCTTTTTTTTCTTTTATTTTTTTTAAAGATGTTTTTATTTGTTTATTTGACACAGAGAAACACAGCTAAAGAGGGAACATGAGCAAGGGGAGTGAGAGAGGGAGAAGCAGGCTTCCCGCAGAGCAGGAAGCCTGATGTGGGGCTCGATTCTGGGACTCCAGGATCATGACCTGAGTCAAAGGCAGTTGCTCAACCAACTGAGCCACCCAGGCGCCCCAGGCTTTGTCTCTTTAATGAAGGTTCTCTTGACCACCACAATCACTCCTTCCTTTGCACCTGCACAAGATTCTATTGCATTCTTATAAGATACTTAAAATATTTTATTTCTTGTAAGTTGTTACATGTCTACTTCCATCTAGAAGACTACCAGTTTCCTACAGATAGAAACTGTATCTCAATCATCCACTTACCATTTATGGCTAGCTTTTGGCTATTCTGGGGTATTCTTTTAGAGGTGATAGTGTTCAGTGGCTTATTTGTTCACCAGTTTCCAAATACACATAAAGACCCATTGTCCAGAATTGGAGAGAACAGAGCATATATACCACAACAACAGTAAAAAGTCTGTATCTCTGATTAACCTGAAGGGTTACAAAAGTAAATGAAACACTTATAGGCTGCAGTAAAGGTGAATACTGGTCACTGTGAAGAAAGTGATAGATAGATAAATAGTAATCACTCCTGGCATTCCTGTAGCCCTTTTATTACCTCAAATTCTTGCACATATCTTCCTTTATCTTTATAATAATGATATAGTGTGGGGAGAGTATACTTCTCTATATTTTACAGATGGTGAACCTGGGATATAGTGAGATTGAATGACTTATCTACTGTCTGTTTCTAACCAAGTAAGAATTCAAATTGTATCTCTTGACTCTAGCCCAATGTCCTTAAACTATGACATGAATAATAGTATTTGGGGGGCATTTGCTTATTTAATATATAGGATATATGAAAGTCACCATACTTATTCTGGTCCTTGAGCATACAGAAATAAAAGAAAAAAATTATAACCATCAAGAAATTTACAGTGAAAGAAAGAAAGAAAGAAAGAAAGAAAGAAAGAAAGAAAAATGTATAGTCCAAGATAAAATATAAGCAGGTAACTACACAATTATACCTCAGTGTATTAAGTGTGAATGTATGGATTAAATGTTTTGTCTCCTCAACCCCCAGAAATAACCTAATCCCCAGTGTGATGGTATTTGGAGATGGGACCTTTGGGAGGTGACTAGGTCATGAGAGTGGAGCCCTCATGAATGGGATTTATGCCATTATAAAAGAGACCCCAGAGGGTTCCCTCTCCCCTTTAGCCATGTGAGGACACAGCAAGAAGACAGCCATCTATGGACCAGGAAGTCAATCATCACCAGACACCAGAAGCTGGTGCCTTGATCTTGGACTTCCCAACCTCCAGAATTGTAAGACATAAATTTCTGTTGTTTATAAGGCACCCAGTCTATGGAATTCTGTTAGAGCAGCCAAAGAGACTAATACAGTTAACATATAAATATTTTTTAAATGTCATAGGGGTTCATCAGAGTATTAACCAGCCAGAGAGTTTGTTAGGCAAGTAGACTTGATGTTGAGGAAGGTGAGAAAGAAAATTTGGTCAACAGAAGCTTCTCTGGAAAGCCAGTGCTTGAAGGACATATCCTAGTTAGCTAAGAGAGGAAAGATTATTTGGGACAGAAACAGTGAAATGTACAAAGGCACAGCCATGTAGAAAAATGGCACAATCCTACTGCAAGTTACTCTTGTGTCCAGATCCCTATTCAATAAAGGAGTTGTGGCCCCCTGCTTGGCGAGCTGTCAGGTAGCTTATAACTGTCAGCACCTTCAAGCGCCTCAGCTGTAGACTTTCATCAGAGGTCATGGCATTTTCCCAAGGACACCCACATCCAATATCTCATCAGTACAGGAGTATAAAGACTTGACCATCTTGGCCCAGTTCAAGATGCTCATGAAGGGCCATTTTAGCTCACAGCATACCTATGATGTTGGCTGAGGCTGCACATGAGCCCACATTTTAGCTCCTAATTAAGACAGATCTTCCACGCCAAGATTAGGGTCCTAGCTAGGAAAGAATAAGACCTTGACATATCAGATAGATTATCTAAAGTAAAAGTCCACAAAAATCCTAAATTCTAAGATTCCCCAAACCTTGTACAACTGCAGAAGTGCCTCCCACCATCAACAATTAATCCACTTCCCTTTTGCAAGAAGGAAATGCAGAAGCTTCCCTTGGGATATACCCCTACTCCAACTCTGTATACTTGACCATAGCTAAGGTTAACTTTCAGCATAACCAAGCCAAAGATGTACTAGGTCTATAAGAGAAGAAAGACAGCATACCTACCCAGCATACAGGATTTAGAATCTTAGCAAGGACTCCAAGAGATAGTAGAAAGTCATTTATCCACAGCTGGTCATTTCCTTTGTGTAGTAAGAGAAGTGATGCAAGATGGGAATCCATAGATAGATTCATGGTCAGTGGCAATTGGCTTGGCAGGCTGATCAGGGTCTGGAAAGAAAAAAAAAAAAAACAGGAAAACCAGGGATAAGGTAATCCAGGGTATAGGCATGTAAATGAGCATATGGAAGTAAACACAAATTATAAAAATATTTTTATCATATGCTTAAGCCCACCAGATAGCATCCAACACAGACGAGGTACTAAACAACCTTGGAGATAGAGCATTGGAATATCTTTCCAAAGACACAGCTGAAATTCCAGCTCAGGACTGATTTCCCAAGATGAGGTGGCATCCTCTAATGTTAGTATACTCTACAAATCAAAGACCTTCATATGGGTCATATTCCCAAAAGGATAAATACATGGTTCTAGGAGCTAAGGAGTAAAAACAAAAGTGGCCCCATCACTCATTTTATCAGTGAAACATTTGCATCCTTTTTCTGCAATTCTGGATTCCATGCATTTAGACACCCTGGTTCTCAACGGGAGAACACTTCAGCCAAAGAATACAATATAAACTCTGACTATAGCCTGAGTATTCAGGGTCCATGTACCCAGGAACCAGCTGGCAAGAGGAGGAATAATCATTTTGGCAGAGTAATTGACCAATCATCAGGAAGTAAGGCTGTTATCCACTTGGCTATCCACTTGGGCATCTCTTGGTCCTCCCCTGCCCAAGTATGGTGGCAAATGTGCAAGTGCAGAAATCATGGTTTGAGATGGGCACAGTGACCAGGGGCTGAGATTACTTAAGGCTGAGGAATGGGTCATACCATCAGGTAGGAAACTGAGACCAACAGAAATGCAAAGTGAGAATATATAGAGAATCAATACAGAATCAATAGTAGAGGCAGGAGGCAATAAGAATAAGTTGTGAGCCTGAGGCCAGCTATAGCACTGGGCTATAGTGTGTCTCACTAACATGTTCTTTGTAATTTAACCCAGGAAAAGAAGTCAGCCAAATCCTAAAGAGTTGCTTCCTAAATGTGTATTGAAATGTGATTCTGAATGGAGAAAGGGGCAGGCTCTGATGGACATTGTGTACCACCCAGATCTCTTTCCTTCCTGTTCCAAATACTTGGAATGCTGCCAACAAGCAGCCATCGGCTGTCAGCCCTCAGGATTGCCTCAGCTACAGAGGGCCTCTTTCCCATAGAATGACCTTGCTAAGGATGCCCACATCTGATGACTCATTGATGTGGGAATATAGAGGTCTGACATCTTGGCCCAAGTCAGGGTAACTCTGAGGAGCCATTCTAGTTCCAGAGAGCCCTGTGGAGTTGACTAAGACTTGTTGGGTATTTTTCTCAGTTCAATAGATCCTTCTTTCTAATCCTTTTGGAATTGCTTTTGCCAGCGCCCCAGAACTACTGGTCCCAATAACACTCCATAATAAATATTCTATCCTCAAAACTCCATTTTGGAATTTTTCAGTGAAACCCAATCAGGAACGGATGAGAACATCTAGAAAAAGAAATACAGGGGTGCCTGGGTGGCTCAATTGGTTAAGCAACTGCCTTCGACTCAGGTCATGGTCCCGGAGTCCCGGGATCAAGCCCCGCATTGGTCTCGCTGCTCAGCAGGAAGCCTGCTTCTTCCTCTCTCACTCCCCCTGCTTGTGTTCCCTCTCTAGCTGTGTTTCTCTCTGTCAAATAAGTAAATAAAATCTTTAAAAAAAAAGAAAAAAGAAAAAAAGAAAAAGAAATACATTTTGAGTTATTTGCCTATTGGGAAAAGAAAATACTTTTTACTTCTGAAAGCAGTATGGAAGCAAGGTGTTAAGGTGCCAAGAATAGTTATTTAATGGAAGTGAGGAGGGAGTGAAGCTACCCAAGCTTTATATCCATCTACACTAGAAGTTCTATCAAGATGTAGGGGATAAGGAGAGGCATGGAGGTAGTAGGAAAGAGAAAAATTGGCCACGTGGCCAATGTTGTATATTCTGTAGATCTACTGATGGTCCTCATGAAGAAGGATGCCCTATAACTCAAGTCTCTAGGTTTCTGTCCAACCAATATTTGGCAAAAGGCTTTTACTCGGGATAGAGTAGAGGCTACTCTGGGTCAGCTCCAAAATGAGTCCCGCTATTTAGATAGAAATGACATAAATATGTCCTTTACTCCCTACTGATAGTTTTCAGAGGCAGCAATTGACCCAAGGGCCCAAGATACTCAGAGAATCACAAGATCATGAATAAGCAAGTACAGGAAAGAGTGCAGCCACCAGTGCCTTAATAGAGATCGCAAATGGCCAAATTTCCAGCCCAAATGACCTTAGCCTTGGCAGACAAATTGAATTCTGAGGGCAGAAGGAAACCTTCAAATGTTTATGTAATTTTCTACAGGGGAAAAGTTTGCTGATTCTAGGAAGGGCGGGTCCCCCCAGGCTAGCTGCCACACTCCGGTGATTACTCTGAGCCTTAACACTTTGGAAAGTCATCTTTAAAATTCTTGTCTGAGTTTTAAGGCACAATAGGCAATTCATTCATTTCCTCCCAGAGGACCTGGCACATGTGACTCTCTCCTGAGAAAAGCAATTATCACCTCAAGGTGGTCTGCCTGAAACACTCTTCTCTAATACTTGATTTAGAGGAAGTAAGCCCACGTGACTGTCTCAGGGGACTAATCACAATATTGGGAAACAAGGCATTGTGAATAATTTTTACAATATGCTTTCCAGTGAAGCGCACACACACAACTTAAAACCTAGAAAATGTTTTCCTAAATTCTCTCATTTTCATTCATTATTTTCATCACAATTTCTAGGCTGATGAGGTTTCAATCATTTTTCTATAATCATCTTTAAACTCATGTCTTTGAGAGCTGAAATTATAATTATGTTTTATTATATAATGCACAGTTATCCAAACTCAGGCAGCTCTTAGCAAAAGGCATATTCTCAATTTGCAAGATAAGATCTACAGAAGCTATCCTAGCCCTTAAAAGGGATATTGAAATGGTGAACGAGGAATTGAGAGAATATGGCTCAGAGATTTTTCTCTAGAAGCAATAATCCCATTTCTGTCCATCCCCTTTTCATATGATTCTAGTGCAGAGCTTCCTCCTGCACAAAGTATTCTATACCAACCCAGTCAACTGTCTAGTGTATCTGTGGCTCAGGACATTTGTTTTTTCTTTTGTCATAGCGCTTACTGGATACCGTCATACCGCACCTCTCTCCCAACTTCCTCAAAGACAAGGACCATTCTTCTATGTCTTCCATATATTAGACCTAGAGTGACTTTGAAATATTAAATGTTTTACACATATTGTTGAAATGAGTCAAAACAACATAATTGTGTTTCAGGTATCGTTCCTCCAGAAGATAGAAAAGTGCAGAATAGGAAGATATATTATCCTTTGTTTTAAGAAAAGATTTAAGCCAGCTCCCAAGATTACTGTCTATTCACTGGATGTAAGAAACGGACCTTTACTAGTTTTTTATCTCAAAATTGAATGCTTGTTTTCCACCCATGTTTTTTTTAATAGAGGCAACATGAAAGATGAAAGTGATAATTTTTGTGGGATGTCCTAAGGTTTTTTTAATAAAAGTCTTCAGGGGCGCCTGGGTGGCTCAGTTGGTTGGGCGACTGCCTTCGGCTCAGGTCATGATCCTGGAGACCCGGGATCGGGCCCCACATCGGGCTGCCTGCTCGGCGGGAAGCCTTCTCCCTCTCTCAGTCCCCCTGCTTGTGTTCCCTCTCTAGCTGTGTTTCTCTCCATCAAATAAATAAATAAAATCTTTAAAAAAATAAAAAAAATTAAAAGTCTTCAGATACTGTTTCTTTATTGGAAATAAAAATCAGTTTCTCCTGAAGGACATTCACATCTATAGGAGCAAATGGAAAGGTGAAGTTATGGGGGAGTGTTGGTGATAAGTCAAATAAGGCTGAACTATACAACATGTTAAGGAAATATAAAAGGCTGGATAAGCGAAGAGATTAGCTAAAGAAACGTGTTGCCTATCTGTGGAGGTGGGAAGAACACAAACAGCAAAGGGCATCCTGGGGGAGAGCAGGAAAGCAGTGTTGAATGCCATGTTACAGAACAAAGAGAAGCATTCAAGTTAAGAAATATAATAATCATGGAAATGAAATATGTACAAGGTGAGCCAAGAACAATTCCAAGGAAGCTGAGCTATAGGTGAAGCATCCAGTTTGGGACAACAAGAAAAACAAACTTTGAGAGAGGAGAAAGAGGTAGAAAGAAGCTTAGGTAAACATTAGTCAACCCAGGGAAGTGAACCCTGCCTATGGAAGACAAGGGCTACTGTTCTTCTATCCACCTGCTGAGTTCACCCCAACAACGATACAGTATAGTCACCTCTTTTTCATGCAAGTGGACTTCACCCAGCTATTGCAAACAAGGTTAAGTCTTAGTGAGAGGCCAGGAAATACCATTCAGCTGTCTTTGGGAAAAAGCCTATAAAACTGCTCCTGATATTTAAAATAAACAAAATTTATGGTGTTCAGTGGTAGTGATGGAAAAAAAAAATGTGCCTTAACTTGAATTTGAATCTTAGGTAGTTATATTTATATGAGAGGCACAAAATCCATGTGATGATGACAGTTATCATTCTGTTGTTTTGTAACTTCCACCTAATGGTAGAATCCATTCTTTCCTGCTGCATCTCACTGCAACTCATACTTCTTCTTATCAATCTGTGCTTCAGCCACAAATGAGGCTCAGAAAGCAGAAGCCCTCATGGCCTCTCCAAATCCCAGATTGTTGCTGTTCTCTTGGGCATCAGAGGCAACAGAACCTGGAAGAAGGCAGCTAAGGACAGGAAAGAGATGCAGAGGGTCTTCCCATTTTAAACTGCTGAGATATATAAAGAGATATGATTTTCTGTTTGTACCAAACTTGTACCAAAGTTCATGGTAATAAACTGATGATCACAGAGAGGATCAAAATAAATGACTTTCAACTTACAGTCTCCTTAGTCAGCCCCTGAGCTTGGCCTAACAGGAGTATCTCATAGAAAGGAAAGCATGGTGAGACTAATGTCAGGGAATATTTGATATCCAGTAAATAAAACCCATTACTGACACATTAGTGTTCTAAGGATGCTAATATACATTTACTTTCCAAAATGGTACTGTCACTGTGCCTTTATATTTTTGTCCAGATTTTTGTTCCAAGTTATCTGGAAGAAGAATCATAGCAGGTAAGGTGATTCACAGACATAATGATATCACTTTATTTGTATGTTTGATTGATAACTGCTTAAACTAATTGGCATAGAGTTTAAAAAAACAAAGAGTTGAAGAAAAAGAATGACAAAGTCTTGACTCTGATATTTGCTATTTCATGTTTTACACAGTGTACAAAATTGATTTTACTTCCTCTTCCCAGATCTGATACTCAGATGGTCCTGAGTTAAGAATCTTAAGTATGTTAACCACACCACACATCAAAGAAACAATTATTCAGTATTACAGGGCTCCTTCCCACTGACTCAGCAAGCTAATTACCCTCACCTATCTCACTACCCAGCTACTAACCAGGTTAAAGGCGCAAGGAATTGAAGAGCAAAGCACTTAAAAGGTTGACTACCAATGATTTTACTATCCGGAAATATGCCACATGAAAAGATTTCAAATGTCACAAGCTTTCTGATCCAATTTTAACAGATAATAACTTTAACGGTTTTGAATAAAGTTATGTTTCTTACTTTCCCATGTACCTCAGAGAAAGCCTCATTTATTTTTTCATTGTTTTTTTTTTTTAATTTTTGTTTTTTGACTGCTTGAGACTGGAATGGAGTTCTCTTAAAAGTCATACCCTATTCTTTATTAAGGAAGTCTAATTATTGTTCAAATCCTTGGATTTGGGAAATTTATTGATCAGTGAAAAATATCTTTTCACTTATAAAGAAATTCTGTTATGAAGTTTATTTTATTGGGCATCACAAGTACATTCAAAATAGTAATCATTAGCACATAAAATAAAAGCTTAAGTTTTAGTCAATGGATTAGTTTAATGGAGAACAAGTAATTAAACTACCATAAAGTAAAAGAAAAGGAAAGAAATACTCAGGATATTGATTAAATCTTAGATTCCACTCTCTATAGCAGAAGGATGGAAGACCAATTGCTGGGGAGAAAAAAATAAATAATTATATCTTCAGAACCAATTCTCATTGCCTTAAGTAATCAGTAAGTACTACCAGAAGAGAAATATGTTTGTTCGCCTTACCAGTATATTCTCAGCTTCTAATACATCATAAACGCTCCACATTTTTTGAAAGTCTATATATTGTAGATGGTCCCTTTGTCCAGATACTAGTTGTATTTATATTGTAGTAAGTGATACTTCCATATAATGTATTCACAACTATGTATTTTATATAATATCGACATATATTAATATATAAATCTCAAAAAAGGACTATGATTATCTCAATGAATTAAGGAACAATGGATTAGATATGTGATAATATGAATTGAATCTATTCAATAAATATTGATGTACTATCAGCTGCTAGAATCTCTCTCTCTTCAGTGATAGATTATGGACCTGTCAATAGCAAAATATGTGCAGTTCATAAGACTGCAGTTAACACATTCTTTCAAACCAGTCTTCTGGAATTGAATTTAAAGCGGTTTAACTGTGTTTGAAATGAGTTATCTCTGAACAAGATTTGGTCTGCTCCCTGGACCAATGGTTAGGAAATTCCTAAATTGAGCATTTGGGATGAATATTGTAAAGGACATCATCAGAAGGAGAGCTAATGGATTGTGACTCCATTTCCCCAGTGTAAAGTAGTAAAAAAAGCTCTGAAAATAATTATAACCCTCACACTGGGCAAAAATATCCTCCTGGCACAGACTCGAAGAGTTATTCCAATTGGGTCATTAAGAAAATACTTAGATCAAAAGTTGCCATTGAAATTGTTCTTTAGAAGAGTTCTGCTGTCAGCAGGAAGAAATGGACCATGTAATATTTGATGCTTTGATATTTAAAAATAGAAGGAGTAAAGTACAAACAGTATGTTGCAGGGGAGGAATTCTACAATATGTTTGAACTAGATGACCAGCTAAATCTTTACTACCTCTCATTTCTGTAATTCAACCCTACTGCATTTAAGTACACCATAAAAATAAAGCCATGTGGGAACATGACCATCAGTAACAACAAAAATAATAACACTCTCAGCTCTTCCTTAGATGAAAGGCTCCCTGCTTTTACAAAACACTTTGCAAACATTATCTTTCTAATTCTCACAACACCCATGGTGTGTGGGAGGTAAGTATTATTATCCCATTTTGCAAATGGAGAAGTTGAGGTTCATAGAGTTTGACCAGCCCAAAGCCACAAAACAGGCCAACAAGAGAACTAAATCTATTAACACTCAGAACTGAGCTGCTAGAGAACAAGATGCCCTGACAAAATTTGGGGGGTCAAGACAAAGTCTACTCCTGGTTTGTAGCAATGATATAAATAAGATAAATGGGATACAATTACAATTCAAATTAAAGAAATTAAAACCCGGTGAGATGAGGTTTAGCAAAGGTTAAAGCACAGCAAAAAGAAATGAATTAGAGCCCTTACCATAGTGATAGCTTTGCAGAGGATAAGCAAGAAACAGACAGGCTTCTGAAGTACAACATTATTCAGAAAAAATGAAGAAGAAAATAAATAGAAAATTTGCCTCTGATTCAATTGCAATAATAATCAGACTAACTGGAATTTTATCTTCTTAAATATCCAGATCTAAATTCTCAAACAATATTCAGTGAGCATGACACCAGTTCTGTACTTCAGCCTTTAAGCAATGACCTGCACTATCTGGCCACAAAACAAAATAGTTACTTAACTATAGATGAATGAGCAAATGATTGAATGAATGAATAACGGGGTGAATAAATAGATAAAATATAAATTTTTAAAAAAGAACATATTTGGCTCAGCTATATCTTTGGGCATGCCTAAGATTTGCTAACATAGAAAATAGCTAAATCAGACCTAACTCATTGTCTAAAAGGACAGGAAACAACTGCTGGCAGAAAAACGTCAACAATAATGGTGACTGTCGTTTTAGGAGGGCCAACATTTGCCAGATTGCCTTGGGCAGCCATATTTCCTAGTTCAACTCACAGTTCCGCTCATTCTAGGTACACACTTCATACAATGCAGCTCAACCTGAACAAACTGAAGCCACTTGCCCTTTCAGTCATTGTGAGCAAGGTACACATACCCTTCAGGCACCAGCTATTAGGGACTGTGCTTCAAGGAACCACAGAGATCCTAAGTCCTCTTGATTCAGACTGCTGAGTCAGTGGCAGGGATGGGCATAGGGAAGAAGACTGCATGGCAGTCTCATAAGCTACTAAACCTAGAAAGGTGAATATGTTAGGCCTCTCCTTTTTGCTTTGATGTATGAGGATTCTCTACATTGACTGACTGAAGTTAGAGATCCTTCTTCTCAGATTTATAATAGAACTATTAGTTGATGGGAATAGCTAAAATAGGAAGAAGTTGACTAAGTAAATAGAGGCAGGGCCAATGCAATTTCTGAGAATTCATATTTATCTTCTATTTTTTTTTTAAAGATTCTATTTATTTATTTGACCGAGAGAGAGAGATCACAGGTAGGCAGAGAAGCAGGCAGAGAGAGAGAGGAGGAAGCAGGCTCCCTGCTGAGCAGAGAGCCCAATGTGGAACTCGATCCCAGGACCCTGAGATCATGACCTGAGCCAAAGGCAGAGGCTTTAATCCACTGAGCCACCCAGGTGCCCCTATCTTCTATTTTTTTTTAAGATTTTTGTACGTATTTATTTGAGAAAAAGAGAGAGTACAAGAGGAAGGACAGAGGGAGAGGGACAAGCAGACTTCACTCTGAGGGTACAAGCCTGACACGGGGTTTGAACCCAAGACTCTCAGATCATGACCTGAGCTGAAATCAAGAGTCGGACACTCAACTGACTGTGCCACCCATGTTTATCTTAAACATACCTCCGTGTTTATCTTTTAAATAGCTTTTTAATTGTATAATGATTTTCTATCATTTTGTCTTCACTTACATTTATTGGTCTTCAGAAGCAGCAAATGTGTAAAAACAAAGCCAATAAACCTAACATCATTCTCTGTACATAGTACACATCACTCGATAGACTGTTGCATTCTTATTATTGGTGCAGCAACAATACTCCGTGTGGTGGTAAGAAGCCAGAGAGTCTCAGGAAGTCATTGAGCTTCTGCTCCCTTTGAACCAGAGATGGGTATCCTGCATTTTCAATCCGTAGTCACTACACTGCCAAATGTATTAATTCTTTTAAGCCCAACTTTCATCCTGATTGAAGTAGTTAATGCCTTTACAATTTGTGCAATAAATATGTATTTTATAATTCAATGAAGTAAATATTTGTTAACATATTGCATATATTTATATATTGTACCATGTCTTAGTCAATGCATATATACATGTATTGTATATATACAGATTTATGAAGAATTACATTTCTCATTGCACTGCATGTTGAGAGGTACCACCCAGATGCCCATTCAGGACTGAAGGACGTATATCCCCAGCTACGGAGAGTGGTGCCAAAAAACAGCCTTAGCTCAAAGTCTTACTTTGGAATTCCCTCAGTTAAAACTGATCAACATGGAGAGCCTCCTTACCCCAACTCAGAACAACGGAGCACCATCATAACTCCAGAGTTGCTAATAAGCATGCTACATCCTTAATCATATTAAATCACAGCTCAACTTCTTTCTTTGCGAAATTCTGCTTCCTGGCCCTGTCTTTCACGGGGCTGGTTCCCAAGAGCACTTCCTGACAAATACCCCAAACACTTAACTCCATCTCAACATCTGCTTTCTGAAGACTTCTCCCAACATGCAACTCAAAGACTCAAAATGATGAGATAATAAATATGTTAGTCCAAAGATTGAGCAGATCAAGGATGCCAGGATTTTGCCTGAATTTTGAGAGATGTAAGGTCAAGGGTCCTTATAACTCAATAGGAAAATAACCCTTCAAGATGAATTCCACATTTTTTTAAAAACCCTTACCTAGGATTTTAGAGTAAATCTGTTTAGAAATCCATCCAAATGTTATTTTAATGTTCCTGGTGAGAAAGCTGAATACTAAGTTATTCTTACTTGCACTCATTCTGAATGTTGCTTAGTGACAGAAAAAACTGTGGCAAAGTAGGAGACCAGCATTTAAATATAAATGCCTGCACTTGATATGTGGCCTTGGGCAAGTCCCTTATCCTCTCTGAGCTTCATTTCCCTCATCTGTTATGGGAAACTTATGACAAAACAAAATATATTATGTAACCTGCCCAGTTCAATGCTTGGCACACTATGTTGCTCAGTAAATGTTCAGTTTCCCTTGATGATGAAGGGTAGCAACACTTTTTAACTGCATGCTAAGAGAGGTTCACATCACAGCAAGACTAGAGGGAAAAGCAAAGAATGGTTCAAGGTATGTATGGCACAATATAAATATTTTTAAGTTTCTAGAAGTTAGAAAAACTTCACTGAAACTTTCTCTGATGTCCCAAACCCACACTTGCTACCTTCTGTCTTCTGCATATCTTCTAGAACTTAGTTACTCCCTATGAGACTCCTGTATGTTAATTTACTTCTTTTGTATGGAGCCCCAATGACAGATAAATAGACTCTAGTGCCTTTCAGAAGTAAGCCCCTCACCTTCATTCATTTTGCTAGAGATCTTCTGATGATAGATGAATTTTAGCAGTAACAACATGAGCAAAATATCTGGACATTCAATTCTATTTTCAAGCAAACATAACCTCAATTTCCTCCAACTGAACCCATCAGATGGATTTCATCAAGAATCACTCAAATCTCACTGACTCATGAATGCCCCCATTAGCCTACACCACTCAAGGCTATTCAGTTTCTTCTCCCATTTGTTTTCCAGGAGTCTCTGCAGGATCTGAAGTCTTATATGTACCTCTCCTGTGCTCCAGGCCCCCTTAGGGGCTCCTGAAGCCACCTGACAGTGTCACCTGAGACTGCAGTTCCTGTCATTCCTTCCAGGACCACCTGGATGCCCAGGCCAGGGAGCCTCTTTGGAGTTCCACAAAGCAACCAGCACGTAAGCAGCCAACAGCACTCTGCGTCTCCAGCAATGTTTGGTGCACTGAAGTTGTCCCACATGCTGCGCTGTGGGAAATGAAGCTGGAGAGGGCAGGAGCCAGACAATGCCTTACCTTCCACACTGAAAAGCTTGGGCTTAGCCTATAGTCAGCAGGAAGTCATCCGAAGCTTTAAATGGGGGCTTGTCATAAATATTTGTAATTTGGCAACGTGGCTGGTTCAAGTATAGAGGATGAATTGGAGGGAGGCAGACCACAAAGTCAAGGGAATGGTTTAAAAAATCCTGTACTGTGCCAGGATGAGATGGAGGTGTCCTTGATCTCCTCAGTGATAGTGTCTCTGGGCTCTGGAAGCTGAGTTCTCTGGGCTACCTTCACTAGGCTTCCCTGTCAGCCAATTCCTAACTAATCTGGGCCAGTGGAAGTTACCAGCAACAGACTGGGAAACGGCAGGACAGAAAAATCCAGTGTGTTTCACCCTCTCTTCGGTAGCCTCTCCTCCTTGGCATGTGCACACATGCCACCATCCTGGCTTCTGCCCAAGGAACCCCACTTCCTCGTTTTGTCCCTCCCGTCCAGGGTTGACTGTGCCTTCCTGCTATTGCCAACATTTCAGCTGCTGCGTGGTCTCATCTGGCTTCTCATCTCTTCCATCATCTGTGGAACTGATTCCTAGTATAAAACTGTCTCTTTTAAATATCTGAAGTTTTTCTTGCCACGGTTGGACTCTGACTGATACAGGAGAGGATACATTTGAGGAATATTTAAGAGGCAGAGTCATTAGGACTATATGAAGATAACCCTTATAGCCTAGTTCAAATTGTCCTCACTCTTGTGCACATTCTGAACTGAACTGATGTTTATTATATTGATTCCCAGGCCAGCTGATTATCCCCTCTTCCATGGGACATTATTTGCAGCATGGCAGATTGAGAGGGCTCAAATTCCTTGCAATAATAATAAAAGATAAAAAAAAAAAATGGGTGCTGCAAGTGTGGGCCAGATAAATCTCTGCAGGTGCTCATCTTCCACAAGAGTCACTCACTGTTTAGGTCTTCCAGGCTTCTGACTGTAGGTTCCACAAACACAGAATAAGAACCCTGTGAACCCTGATAGGGGAGGGCAGATCTGATTTCCCAGGTATCAATCCTTGATTTAGAACCTGACACATGAAGAACCAGCAGACAAAGTTATCAAGATATGATTTCATTGGATGGAATCAGATAGGAACATAAGGCCCCAGTGACCAAGAAGGAAAAGGACAAGGAAATAATGCTGAGCCATGGATAGCTAGGTTACGGAAGATGGCACAGCATGGATGTACAGCATGCCTGGCCTGGTCAGGAAAGAGACTTGGAAACAAATGGGAACAGGTGCTCAGAGTCTGCAGAAGATATCATGCTGCCTAACTAGTAGAACGTAGAGGATGTCAGAGAGAAGGCACATCTAGCCCAGAGAACTAATTAGTTTGCAAGTAATAAAGGCTCAGTGGGGGTTGGCCAGACTAATACACATCTTTATTTTATTTTATACTGTTTTATTTTTAAAGATGTATTTATTCATTTGAGAGAGCGATAGAGAGAGAGATAGAGAAAGAGAGCATGAGCAGGGGAAGGGGCAGAGGGCAAGAGAGAGAATCTCAAGCAGACTTCCCCACTGAGCACGGAGCCTGTTGGAGGACCCTGAGATCATGACCTGGGCCAAAATCAAGAGTCGGATGCCCAACCAATTGAACCACCCAGGTGGCCCTATTTCATTTTTCATTAAGTAAGCTTATTTTAGAATACTTTCAGATTTTGAGAAAAGTTGCAAAGGGAGGACAGAGAGTCCCTATGTACCCCTCATTCATTTTCCTCTGTTACCAGCTTGCATTACCATGGTACAATTGTCACTGAAACCAATAATGGTTACATTACTGCAAACTAAACTCCACACCAGCACTAGTTTTTTCCCTGATATCTCCCCCTGTGATCCCAGTGCATTACACTTAGAGGCATTTTATTTTTATTCTTTATCATATCTGATTGAACACCATCTTATCTTATTTCTTAAAAAGACAAATAGTTGCTCTCATTTATTTTATTAACAGAGTATATATATATATATATATATATATATATATATATATTCCAAATATTAATAAACTTTCCCAAGGAAAACCAGGCTAAATTTACTCCCTTAGAAAAATGTATTTTGGCATAAAGCATAGGACTCAAATCATCTGGGTTCAAGTTCCAGTCTGCTCTTTTCTATCTCTGCAGCCTTGGAAAAGTCCTTTGTTGTTTAATCCCTTTTGGATTATCTTCCTAATCTATGAAAAGGAAAGAGTGATAGTACCTCACCTCATAGATGGAATATGGGGATGAAAATTAATAGTACATATAAGTCACTTAGAACAGTAAGCAATGAATTTATCTTAGTTGCACTTACTCTTGCTATTGTATATGAGTCCAGAATATCCTTTATATCTCTTTTCTTGACACACATTATACTTTTAATTATGTGTTTCATATTGACCTTTGCTCCCAAACTGGAACAGTCATGAGTTTAAGGACATTGCTGTCTATCTCAAAGTAGATGTGAATTCAGGAAATAGTCCCTTGTCTCACAGGCTGAATGAAGAGCCATCCTCCAGCCACCTGAAATCACGAAACATCAAAGCTTGAGGGAAGAGAAAGTGAATGAGATGCAGGAAGATAGAGGATACGTCTCCACATGGAGGCAGACTACTTAAGTTTGGTTTCCAAGACATTGCTGCTCAGCTCCATTTCTCTTCACGTGCTATATGTTACTGAAAGGGCATGTCTTTCTCTGAGATTAACAATTAAGAGGTTCAGCAGGAGGGCACCGCTCCTCCAAGCATTGATAATGAAGAGTGGCAGAGGGAATTCTAGATGTAATTCCCAGCTACAGCTTTCCGGTGAAGTTGGCATAGGTAGTACACTGGAGTTGAACACGTATTATATTCAGATGGTCTCAACATTCAAGTTTCTTGCCAAAAGGCCTGAAAACATGAGTGCTCGGTGTATCCCTGCACCACCCTGGGGCTGTGGGAACCGCAGGCACAGATCGGCAAGGCCTTGTCTATCTCTGCCATAGATACAGCTTTCAAATGGGCTCCACTCTTATCCAGACCTCCAGACAAGGAAGTTGTTAAATGCGCTTTTTCCCCTTCTTTCCTGTAAGTTGCCTTTGCCTTTGAAATCCTGTGAGCAGTTGTCCCACAGGGTGGAGGTGGAATTAGCAGCTGCAGCGTTTAATCAGCCAGAGTCATCGTGTTGGTATGTGGCTTCCTTTCACTGTCCCATTGGGGAAGATCCCACCCCTCCTTTGCATTCCTCCGGAGCAAGTTGTGTCAAGGCAAGGCAGAAGAGGAAGCTATCCCCATCCTCCCGGGTGTAATCAAAAAGGAAGGTTTTAATTAGTTTCTCAGGATGTGCTCAGTTTCTGCAGCGAGCAGCCCTTCCCTTCCTTGGCATCAGAGCACTTCCTGGATTCTTCAAGAAACACGCGGTTTTAGTCTCTCAGGTGCAAGACTCTGTAGTGAAATGTCACAAGGAATTGTGTGAAACTGTCTTTGCAAGCCCTTACCACAGGTGCAATCCTATATTTATTTGGATAAGGAGTTGATTTGTGACTGTCTCTCCCATTTTGCTGAGGAGTCTATGCGGGAGGGGGCATGTCTGACTGTGGCCTCCAGGATCTCCCGAGAACCCAGCATTATGTCTGCGACAGAGTAGGGGCTCCATAAATGTGGGCAAAATAAAATGATGAACATGTGATGGGAGAGGCTTCCCCTGCAGCAATCATGATAGCCCCCCCCCCCCAAGCATATGTGGCTCTCGGAGCTCAGAGCTCGCTTCTTCACAATCTCCTTGGAAGGAGCACTCACTGTTGATGACAGCATCTTTTCTATGTACCAGACACTTCTCTTTCTGCATCACATTTATTTTGTCTATCAACTCCAATAATCCTCATAACAACACTGTGAATAGATTCTGCGGTTATCCGCATTCTACGGATTAAAAATCTGAGACAGGGAGATAGAGGGTAAGTGAAATGTCCTGAGGTCGCACAGCAGTCCCTGGCAGAGCCTGGAAGACAACAAGTCAGTTGGCTCCAGAGTGTCTACACCAGCTCACTATGTGATTCAGCCTCCCAGGACGCTGCATAGACAGTGTTCTGCATTCAGGTTACAGGTAGCCTGAGTGATAATCATCCTAACTGCCCCCTCCAAAAAGGATTCAGGTCTAGGCAGATGTGGATACATTTATAAAGTAACTCAATAAACAAACACACACTTCAGATTTAAGAAGATCAAGGACTGGATAACTGGATATCATGACTGGCAAAAATAAACATGGGCAAAAATTATTTTTTGAATGCCTTAATGTCAAGTACACTCTTACATATCTAGTGAATCAAAACCCTGCCCTTTTTTTTTTCCCTAAAATATTACCTGGAGGATTATTATGTGAACATACAAATTAACTGTTCACAGACTTCATGGAATCCCAAGCGGCTAAAGAATAGAAGTTAAATCCCATGAAATTAAAATTTCTGTCTGAAGAAATGTTCCTGCAGTACGGAAAGGCATCTACTTTGATTCCAAATGGAGTTTTAGACACAAGGAAGTAGGCAGGAAAACATTTCTCTTTCCTCTAAATTCCCATTGCACATCGGGCCATTTTTCTTGGTCTTGACATTTAATGCATTGTATGATGGCTGTGCACTGGTCTTATCTCCCTGCAAAAACTGTAAACTCCTTAAAACAGGAACTGTGCCTTGCAATAAAAGGCAGTGTGCTGGAAAGAGCAAGATTTTTATTGGTAAGTGCAATTACTGCTTGCTATTTGTACAATGTTGGGCAAGTTCTTTAACTTCTCTCATCCTGGATTTATTCATTATGATATGAGGTTAATAATGGTATGTAGTGTTATTAGCTAGAATTTTAAAAGATCGTTAGAGACTTTGTTTTCCCATTGAAACTGATATGCTTTAGTCCAGAAACACATCAAAATTTTAGTGAATAAATGTGAAATCTCTTAAGCCCATAAAGGCAAAGGAAAAAAAAGGAAGAGAGATAAGACAGAAAAACATATATCCGTATGGAAAACCGTGGACTGATGTGTGATTTGGCAGACCAGCAAACACGGAAACCCTTCGGTGAATGAAGTCACGAAGAAGGCTCATTTGCATTTAAGAATCTCCGAAGGCTTAGGAGTTGGAGGCAGAGGCTCTGGAAGTGCATGTTGGTGGGATGAAAACAAACACCACTGAAGGTCTTTGTAAGGAGTAGTGAAACGCTGGGATCCTTTCCCTTCTCCACACAGCCAGGTGTCTACATGGCTTAACTGTGAATAATGCTTATGTAAACAAAGCAATATGCGGACTGAAAATTAATAAGACCAAAAATTATAATTTACATTATATTATAGAAACGGAGAAGAATTGTGTGTCTGAGGTAAGAAGAGGTATTTAAGGAAACTAAATCCTTGTCTTCTATTGTTCTCTGGCAATATCTAAAACCAAAAAATCAAAAAATAGCAATAGAGCACATTATGTAAAACAATGAAGGCAAATACCCAGAAGAAACAGCTAAAAGGATTAAAAGTGATTTCCTTTAAGGAATGAAAATTAAGGTTGGCCGGGTGAGAGAGGAGCTAGTATTTTGCATTATAATCTTGGAAGAGTGATTTGACTTTTTTATATCTATGTACATTTTTAATCATGAAAAAAAATGTTTTAAATGAATACAGGGCTACAGAAGGCAATCAATAAACATCACTGCCAGCTCTCTTAATCCCCGCTCATTTTGATTTTACCCCCTGTTCATTTTATTTATTTATGTTCATATTTATTGCCCTGTAGATTCTCCTTAAATGTTTACTAAATGACTGAGCAAAGAACCATGAAGATTCACATACTGAATCACCAACAACATCTTCAGAAGGGAAAAAAAGAAGGGATATATTTATTACCTTACATTTTATAATGTAAAAAATGAACTATCACCTAGAAATAAAGTTTTGAATAATGAATGATCAGTCTCTTTGGCATTTTTTATGGGCAGGACAGAGAGAAACTACTATAAATAGGAAATCAAGTATCTGTTCCGATGGCATGACCTGAGAAATATGAGAATTATGTTTAACTTGAAAAACTCCCTTAAAATATCATAATCGACCTAACACATGACTGGTAAATTAATCGGACAGCATCAACTCTTAAAACGACCTTCGCTGTCATAAACCTTATACGAGCTCGCATTTCCCCCACACCTCCCCTCCAACTCCACAAGCATGATGGTGACTGATTTAGCACTAGTGGTGACCAGGGAACATGATCCCCCAATCTGGGTAGATTTGCTCTTGGGGAGTTTGCCATCCATTAGCATACTCAGAACTTGCATGGCACAAATCAGCAGTTATCACTTTCCCAGCCCATGTCATAGTTTGGTTTTTTTATGTACTCTTCTCTCCAGGAATAGTCTCCTCCCTGGAGTTTTCCATCCTTGCAGTTGTCCCATCCACATCCTTTCATCGGGATGAACAAGGAGAAAGAGATTAGGTGCGAAGAGAGAAACAGATCCACTTTGGTGAGTTGTTTACTCCCCTTCCACTCCACTGTTCCATTTCTTTTGGGACCTCTGCCTGCCATGGCCACAACTTCTTCACTGACATACAAATCAATGAAGATCAAGGAAGATCAACCAAGGAGAAAAGCCATGGGTCCATCCCTGAGTTTGTATGTTTGTTTGTGGAGATGCATGAAGGGAAAATAGCATGAGGGGACCACACAGATCTTTTCTTCTCCACAATGACTGCTTCTGAAAATCCAGATGATATGCTTTTGAAGATTTTTTTTATTTTATATTTCCAATAGTAACAATAAATTAAATTCTCTCTTCCAATATCCACCCATACTGCTCAGCAGAGCTGCTGCTTTATGATTAATACTCCCCTCAGAAATACAAAACCCAGTCAAACAACAAAGATTCAGATTCAACCCAAGCGAAATCAACAGATGCCTGGCACCATGTACTAAATACCATCAACTGGAGGCTCCCATGGAATGCGTGGAGGAGGGGATTCCAGAAACACTGAGTCAGTCTTGGAGCCAGTGTGCCACTCTTGGCCATGGCAAGGAACACGGGAAAGTCCCAGGTGAAGAGTTCAAGTTTTACTGAATCCATTTCATTACTGAAAAATCTCCAATGATATGAGATTCCTAAGCATGAAGTCATTATCTGAATGTTCGGCTGTATCTATCCTAAGAATTAAATATCAAAAGAGGGTAAGAATGGTGGCTGAAGGAAGACTGGTAGATTTGCAACTCTGGGAAAATGTCAGTGGGCACGTGCCCAGGATAACCTCAGCCAATTTTGCTGTTTGTAATTATTAGGTTCTTTGTAGTAGATATGCCCTATTGTAAGAGGTATGTGAGTGGTCTTGGTCTCCTTCCTACAAACTCACAATCACAGATGACAGCATGTCTCAGATTAAAATCTGCTCTACAAACATTATCAAACAGTCACAAAAGGCATAGCATAGCCAATCTTGTAAGCTTTATATAGTTCCAGCTTTCTGACGTTTCAGGTGTTTGGACCACATTCTGTACAAAAAGTTCCCTCAAAGCAAATACAAGAGTATTTTAGCAGAAGGATTTAGCTCTGTTCAGGCTAATAAGTAGTCTGAATCAGGAAGCTTACTGGAGAGTTATGCCTTGGGCACCACAATGAAGGGCAGTTGCTACATTTTTATGTCTCATTCATGCAAGGATGAGGTTGTGTCTTTAATATTTCTATCTAGTCCACACCCAAATACCACTAATGTCATGAATGAAAATCTATTTATTACATTTGCTGTGCCACTTTACAAACTTTCACATTCGTTGGGCAGCTGAGTTTCTT
>PITA01015038.1:0-51378 GCA_004023965.1 Spilogale gracilis | reverse complement strand
GTCAGCAAAACTGTTAGTTGAGCTATACTCAGCTGAAGTCCTCATCAGGATTCTGTTGATCCAGCAGACGGACATGTGTGAATGGGAAGTGACCTCGTTTGCCATTACATTCCCCTTCCCACTGACCACTCACATTAATCTTCGTAACCTTTACCAGCTCACCGACCTGCAGGAGGAGAATAAGGAAAGCGCTTTATTTCCAGTTATGAATGCAAACTGAAAAACTCCATTCTCTGGTTAGGCATACCCTGCCCATGTGATTGCTCCAGGGCTGACATTACAGAAATGGCTATCTGCTGCCTCCCAAGCCCCAGGCACCAGAATGATTACTTGTGGTTAGTGCAGGCATAAGGAAGAAGGAATTTTTAGCAGTGCAGAAGAACAGAGGGTACAGAAAACAGAAAAGATCCTAGGAAACGACACTTTTTTGGAAATGTTAATCATCTCTGGATGAGGAATCCAAGCTAGAATGACCCAGTATTCCTTTTCTTGGTACCCACTACCCTTAGGTTCTTGCTTGCCCCACAGGCTGTGGCCTAGGAGGTCCCCTACCCTCATTGGCATACAACAGCAGTACAATCCCCCAACCACTCGTGTACACGTATCACTGCCTGCTACCACTTGCAGAGCAGAAGGTAATCATGGAATGCAATTTCATTTGGTCTCAGAAAATGAAGTGTTCCTTTCACCTTCCTACCAAAGCAAGGTTTTTCCGACCTGGACAGGTACAGGCTAAAACTCCCAAATTCCATCAGCTCTCTACAAAGCCCCCACCTTCTTCATCTAGCTCTACTTGGCTCCCAACTGCCTGCCAGCTCCCCGCCAGCTCCCCACCCCCACCCCATCACATACTAACAGACCTTGTTGCTTCTTCAATGCCACTTGGTACATATTCATTAACAATAAGTAGACATCAGATTTTTGCTTGTATATGAAAAGCTTTCCAGGGCATCTGGGAGGCTCCGAGGGTTAAGCCTCTGCCTTCAGCTCATATCATGATCTCAGGGTCCTGGGATCGAGTACTACATCGGGCTCCCTGCTCAGCAGGGTGCCTGCTTCCCCCTCTTTCTCTGCCTGCCTCTATGCCTATTAGTGAGTTCTCTGTCAGATAAATAAAATCTTTATTAGGAAAAAAAAAAAGCTTTCCCTTGCAACATCAACTATAAAGTTTTGACAATCTAGGATATACCTCCACTCTATAGAACTTCAGACAAAAATCAGTCTGATCAATGTGTTCATCTGTGGCAAAATACTGAACAATGGTGAGGTAAGTGGTAAGATACTAGACTAAAGAACTTTATCCTTTGATTATCAACATCTGAGCTCTGAGGCTACCGGAGCTTTCTTTCTAAGCACAACTGTTCATTTGGTTTCATTAAGTTAGTAACTATTATTTACTGAACTTTCACTAAGTACTTTTGGTAAAGAATTTTTTTGTCTTTTTTTTTCAAGTAGGCTCCATGCCCAACATGTGGCTGGAACTCCAGAGACCAAGAGTTGCATGCTCCACTGATTGAGCCAGTAAGGTGCCCCTACTGTACGGAATATTTGTTTTTTTAAAGATTTTATTTATTTGACAGAGAGAAACACAGCTAGAGAGGGAACACAAGCAAGGGGACTTAGAGAGGGAGAAGCAGGCTTCCCGCTGAGCAGAGAGCCCGATGTGGGACTCGATCCCGGGTCTCCAGGATCATGACCTGAGCAGAAGGCAGTTGCTTAACCAACTGAGCCACCCAGGCGGCCCCTGTACGGAATATTTTACATAAATTATTTTCTAGTCATTATAATATCCTTGTAAAACAGGAATTTTTTTCATTTTATAGATGAAAAAACTGAGGTTCAGAGCAATTACACATATACCTGAGGTCACAGAGCCACTAGCAGGGCTGGGATTTGAGCTCAGAAGTATCAGCTCCAAAGCCAATTACGTTCTTTCTATCACAGCGGGAACTTTCAACTACTGGCCAAAGTCAACTCGAGTCTACGACCAGGGCTTCTGTAAAAACCAGCTTGATCTCACTCACAGGACAAACAGCTTGCCTACTGACCTGTCTATAATTTCTAAAGGAGCTACTGGACCACAGAGGCCTAAGGTAGTTGGGGGGGGGGGGTGTCAGAAGATGCTGAGAGAAGAAAGACAGGAGAGAGAATATTTGACATAAAAGGGGCAAGAAGCTCAGTCTGCTGATGTTGTGAAGATTAAGGCTGACAGGGTAAGGGGAAAAGAAAGGCTGCAGCAACAGCTTTCTTTATTATCAGCAATCTTCTAATTCAAAGTTCCTGACACCCAAGCATGTCAACCATGATAAGTCAAGATCTTCTTACTCTTCTGGGGAGAGGAAGACCAGGACCTCAAAGTGAAAATTTCCTAGCTAGTAAAAATAATCTGAAAGTTCTTCTTATACCACCAATTCTAGTTCTCAGACTTTATATATTTTTTTAAGTAAACTCTATGCCCAGTATGGGACTCAAAGTCACAACCCTAAGCTCAAGTGTTATGCTCTACCAACTTACTGGGCCAGCCAGGCACCCCATGAGTTCTGACTTTATTTTATATATATACATATATATATATATATATATATATATATATATATACACACACACACATATATATATATATATTTTTTTTTAAGATTTTATTTATTCATTTGACACAGAGAGAGATCACAAGTAGGCAGAGAGGCAGACAGAGAGGAGGAAGCAGGCTCCCTGCTGAGCAGAGAGCTTAATGTGGGCCTTGATCTCAGGATCCTGAGATCATGACCTAAGCAGAAGGCAGGGGCTTTAACCCACTTTAACCCAGGTGCCCTATATATATATATATATATATATATATATATATTTTAAGATTTTATGTATTTGACAAAGAGACACAGCCAGAGAGGGAACACAAGCAGGGGGAGTGAGAGAGGGAGAACCAGGCTTCCTGCGAAGCAGGGAGCCCGATGTGGGGCTCGATCCTGGGTCTCTGGGAT
This sequence comes from Spilogale gracilis, assembly GCA_004023965.1. NCBI lineage: Eukaryota > Metazoa > Chordata > Mammalia > Carnivora > Mephitidae > Spilogale > Spilogale gracilis. The sequence continues at coordinate 48,400 of PITA01015038.1, read as the reverse complement.
CATGACCCGAGCCAAAGGCAGTCGCTTAACCAACTGAGCCACCGAGGCGCCCCCATATCTATCTATCTATCTATCTATCTATCTATCTATCTATCTATCTATCTATGTGTGTGTATATATATATATATATATATATTTAATAACTCTCGCAGTACTGCACCAAGGAATATTGACCTGATAACATCTGACTACTCTATAGTTAATTTTCCTTGTTTCTAACTCGACAACTATCCTTGACTGTCCCACTGGGAATGAATGTCACCATGTTGCTAGCCCCTTGATATGATAAGGTCAATTATATCAAGTGCAGTACTTCTTTCCCCCATTTTAGTACTTATTTGTATTTTCTGTCTTATGAAAAAGTTATTTAGTATTTATATTTTTATTTATTTGTTTGTTTATTTATTTATTTATTTATTAATAAGATTTTATTTATTTATCTGACAGAGAGAAACACAGCTAGAGAGGGAACACAAGCAGAGGGACTGAGAGAGGGAGAAGCAGGCTTCCCACCAAGTGAGAAGCCCGATGTGGGGCTCGATCCCGGGTCTCCAGGATCAACCTGAGCCGAAGGCAGTCGCTTAACCAACTGAGCCACCCAGGCGCCCCACAGTATTTATATTTTTAAATATTTATCAGAGAGAGAGCGTGCACACAAGGGGGAGGGGCAGAGGGGAAGAGAGAGGGAAAGAATCTCAAGAAGACTCCTCACTGAGCATGGAGCGCGAAGCAGGGCTTGATCTCACAACCCCGGGATCATGACCTGAGCTGAAGGCAGAGGCCTGACCCACTGAGCCACCCAGGCGCCCTGTTCTACACTTTCATCTGGGTAGTTATACCATAGGTACATACACATGTAAACTCAGCTGTATACTCAGTACTTTTTACCAAAGGATTGATTTCATATCTAAATAAAAAGATAGGGCACCTGGTGGCTCAGGTGGGTAAGCATTTGCCTTGGGATCAGGTCAGGATCCCACGGTCTTAGGATCAAGTCTACATCAGGTTCCCTGCTCAGCAGGGAGTCTGTTTCTCCCTATTGCTCTCTCCAGAGTAAGTAATCTTTTTAAATTATTTTTTAAATTTTTATTTATTTATTTGACACAGAGAAACACAGCTAGAGAGGGAACACAAGCAGGGGGAGTGAGAGGTGGAGAAACAGGCCTCCTGCCAAGGAGGGAGCCTAATGTGGGGCTCGATCCTGGGACTCCAGGATCATGACCTGAGCCTAAGACAGATGCTTAATGACTAAGCCACCCAGGTGCCCCAATAAATAATCTTTAAACACAAAAAAATTGGGAAGATGAAAAGAAGTATTTGTTGTATTATACCCAGATATTCTACGTGTTTTTTTAGAAGATGGTTCTTCAGGGGGCGCCTCGGTGGTTTAGTTGGTTATGTGTCCACCTACTGATTTCAGATCAGGTCATGATCTCAGAGTCCTGGGACTGAGCCCCACGTGTGGCTCCATGCTCAGGAGGGAGTCTACTGGAGATTCTCCCTCTCCCTCTGCCCCCACTCACACGTGTGTACATGTGCATTTGCTCCCTAAAACAAGTAAATAAACCTTTTTTTTTTTTTATAGTTCTTCAGGATATATCCTAAAGCCCACCACTCTACTTGATACCAAAACTGGGTAAAGGTTTAAATACTTTTCTTTTCTCTCAATGCTATATCGTCTTTATTCTTAAGCATTTAAAGTGCTATCTCAAATTGCATTCTAGAGAGCTCTAAGTGATGGGTAGGTTGAAATGTGGACTAGACCAGCCTCTTGCTGTTCCCTGTACCACGGAACCACACCAGGCTTCTTCATAAGCAGGACAGAACCTGCTGATATGCCTTCAGACTTTTTTTCTTTCAGAGTTCAAAGGGAGAAACAAGAGGGGTTCCTACATTGCAAGATGTTGCTGGCAGGGAGGGGCGTGCTTACATACAAATTAGACCTTTGGATAACATCAGAGCCATCTCTAATGTACATGGTCTCTTGGTTCTAGCCTACAGAGGCTCAGGAAAACCACACCATCTTCTGAAATCCAAAATCTTTTTTTACAGTTGATTAGGTTCTTCGCAGAGAGGCCCAAATACCAGGGGGTAAAAACAAAGGCTATGCCACAACTCTGAAATAATTCTAACTTCTTTTAAATTCTGATTCTTATTTTTTTTTAATTATTATTATTTTTTTTAAAGATTTTATTTATTTGACAGAGAGAAACACAGCCAGAGAGGGAACACAAGCAGGGGGAGTGAGAGAGGGAGAAGCAGGCTTCTTGCCGAGCAGGGAGCCCGATGTGGGACTTGATCCCGGGTCTCCGGGATCAAGACCTGAGCCGAAGGCAGCCGCTCAACCAACTGAGCAACCCAGGTGCCCCTTAAATTCTGAGTTTTAAATGGATAGAAAACTTGTAAGCTGTCATTTGGGCTAATTAACCTATACAAAGTGGCCTTAAAGTACAAACACTTCGAGGAAGACTTCATTAAAATTCAATAACCCTTTGTAGCCTTTGGAGTCTTTCTCCTGAAACAGTCAAAGCACATGGGGACTCGTGGGGTCAAGAAAAGACAAATCCCAAAGGCCACATGACTATCCTTAGATCACATGAGGCCTAAGTGCAGGATAGGTAAGTGCTGGAGGGGACAGGGCAGTCTGAATACAAGGTACTACACTCAGTGCAGTTCTTTCTCCAACTCAGAAACAAAGCGACAATTCACGCTCCTCCCCCTGGTAGGCAACGACTCGTAACACAGAATTCCCAAGGCCAGACCAGGGTGGGTGAAGGAGGACACATATGGGTTTGAAGCTTAAAAAACTATTTCAAAGATGAAGAAAGCAAAATGGAATACTTGCCCCAGAAATGCTTTAATCTTAAGATACAAACAAACGTACTGCAGTAAGTGTAGTAGTAACCGTAGTTCTAACACTAATGATTTTAAAATTCAAGTTATAGGGCGCCTGGGTGGCTCAGTGGGTTAAAGCCTCTGCCTTTGGCTTAGGTCATGATCTCAGGGTCCTGGGATCAAGTCCCGCATTGGGCTCTGTTCAGTAGGGAGCCTGCTTCCCGCTCTTTCTCTGCCTGCCTCTCTGCCTATTTGTGATCATGACCTGAGCCGAAAGCAGTTGCTCCACCAACTGAGCCACGTAGGCGCCCCTAAATAAAATCTTTAAAAAAAAAATTCAAGTTATAGATAGAAAAAAATCCTAATTTGCCTATCAATGAACAAGAAAGGCCTTAGAAAGGCTCTGAAGCACAAGGCAGTTAACCTTTTTATGAGGCAGACCTCACTACCACCTTGTAAAGAGGCAGTGAGGACTCTTTCACTGAGGTACTGCTCTATAGTCCAGTCAGTTTCTCAGCTTCCTGATCATGTATTATGTTCTTAGGAGCAAGTCTGCAAGTCAATCATGGCATCATCTGTAAAGAGGACTGAATGTTGGTACTTCAGTTTTTTTTCACTCCTACGGAACTTGATGAAAAACTGGTTTCTTCCCTAGCTCTGTGTAGTTCCCAAGGTAAATCACGATCCTAGTACACAGGTAATCAAACCTATAATTGGTTCCGCAGCAAAATATTACTCAACCGATATTCATCAGTAAGTTCCTATGATACTGAGAATGAAATTGGAAACCAAATAGCACTGATTTTTAGTAGTCATTAAACAGGAGACGTTAGGGATCTGTGTGACCTCCTTTGCTGGTATAACCTCAGGTGACTACTTTTCTAGTTTCTGTCCCTACCATTTAAGAGTTGCCAGTGTTCCTTTGATCCTGACTTGCTGCAGGATTCCAGTGAGTTCAGGACAGGAAATACACACAAATTCATATAGAGCCAGGGAAAAGCACATAGAGAGAGGGAATAGAGAGGCCTTATCCTGAAACATTTTCAAACACACCAAGAACACATTTAGTGAATATTTCAAGATTTGGCTGAAAGAGAATAAAAATTAAGAAAATGGCAGCAATCTAAAATAAGGTGAACAAACTATGGCCATGAGCCAAATCCAGCTTGCTGTGTTTTTGTCAATAGTTCTATCAGATCACAATAAGCTCATCTGTCATTTTGTCTATGGCTGTTTTGCTACAATGCCAGTTGAGCAGTTGTGACAGAAACCATATGGCCTGTAAAGTCCTTTACTAAAAAAGTTTACAAGATCCCTGATCTAAGGAATAGGTAATATTCAGGGTGCATTCACAGTCTTTCAAATGAATGGAAACAAATGAGAACAATTCAGCTTTAGTGATTCACTTGCCTTAGAGATAAGATTGAAATGGCCATGGGCTGTATTGGTAGAAAGTGGCAGGTCCTTGAAAACTTAGGCTTCCAGGTGAAGAGAAAAAGCACCCCAACAAGTCTTAGAAAATCCCTAGTTCTAGTCCAAGTAAGAAAAGATCTTCCAGGGCGTCTGGGTGGCTCAGTGGGTTAAATCCTCTGCCTTGGGCTCAGGTCATGATCTCAGGGTCCTGGGATCCAGGCTCGCATCCGGCTCTCTGCTCGGCAGGGAGCCTGTTTCCTCTTCTCTCTCTGCCTGCCTCTCTGCCTACTTGTGATCTCTCTGTCAAATGAATAAATAAAATCTTAAAGAAAAAAAAAAAAGAAAAGACCTTCCCTAGCTCAGCAGCTGATAAAGTCTAAAACTAAGTTCCCTATCCTCTTGGTGCAAGTTGGAGAAGTAACTACATATACTAGGTACATTTCTAGCTAAACATACAGTACATTTCTAGCTAAACATACAGTTGTCTAAAAACTAACACAATGAACTTGACCCAAGGTTCCCAAACTGTACAGTGTCAGAGACATTGCAGCAAATTCAGAAGATGCCATGAAGTATTTAAAATTTGGGGGGAAACAGCAATACTTGACCTATATCATGCCAGTGAAATACTAGCTCAATTTCTACATGAAATTGTACTACATTCCTTTCAAAGATGTCATCTCTTTGCGAAGCTGGGTTTCCGCAGTTGCTCAGATAAAAAAACAAGTACCTCACGAACTTAGTGTGAAACAAGAAACAAGGGTAGCAGTGTTCAATATCCCAAGGTTTTAGAAACAGTACAGTGTCTAACAGATGTACACATCTTATTACTTCAAATTATAGGTATTTAAAATTAAAATATTGTTTTGTTTTGTTTTTTTGAAGATTTTTATTTATTTATTTCACAGACAGAAACACAGCGAGAGAGGGAACACAAGCAGGGGGAGTGAGAGAGGGAGAAGCAGGCTTCCCGCCGAGCAGGGAGCCCGATATGGGGCTTGATCTCGGGTCTCCGGGATCATGACCCGAGCCGAAGGCAGTCGCTCAACCAACTGAGCCACCCAGGCGCCCCTAAAATATTGTTTTCTTTCCATTATGTTCATTATTTTTTTCAAGTGGGTACTCGGTTATTAGGACATAAATTAGGACATAAATATTTAATTTGTCTGAACATTAGGACATAAATATTTAATTTGTTTGAACCTATATACCTACTCAATGCAAATGTTAACTATTTCTTTTGGCCTGGGGCACTGTGAGACATTATGGAGACACTAAAGGTGTTATGAACTAAGAAAGTTTGGAGCCTTTGGACTATACTCCTGTGTTGACAACCAAGTTCCCCAAAGGTAGAGATATCCAAACAAATGCTTAAAAAAATCGTCTGTATGGGGCACCTGGATGGCTCAGTTGGTTAAGTGACTGCCTTCGGCTCAGGTCATGAAAACGGAGACCGGGGATCGAGCCCCACATCGGGGTCCCTGCTCGGCGGGAAGCCTGCTTCTCCCTCTCTCACTCCCCCTGCTTGTGTTCTCTCTCTCTCGCTGTGTTTCTCCCTGTCAAATAAATAAAATCTTAAAAAAAAAAAAAAAATCATCTGTGAAGATACCAGAAGGCCTGCCTTTAAATGTCTGAGAGGCTAGATCAGTTTAATTCCAAAGTCCTTTCCAAATGAGATTCTATAAGCTAAAATAAAGGTAATGTCTAAGGGTGGAAAGGAGAGGAAAAGCAGATACCTGTCTGTGAACAGTATAGAAATCTATAGCTACGATTCCAGAAAAAGATGAACTGACACAGCAAGAACTTGCTACTTGAGTTCTTATACTTTCCAATCTCACTTTTTTTCTAACAAAGGGAAAATTGGGGTCTTTAACTCCAAATTCCTATGTGGAGGTCAAAAGGCCTTACCAACTTAGGTTTTATAGAGTACCACATGAGGAAGTACAGAGTTGATGTAGCCACTAACACATATAATCAGGGACCTAAAGCACTTGACAAACTTTCCCATCTGTGCCGAGGAACAGGTCTAAGCTTAAGAACACCTGAGAAGCTCCTCGATGACTCTAACGTCTTCAAAGGCTTTAATCGTCTATCAAAGGCAAAATGCCAGGTTGAATCAAAGAATTTAAGTTATGTGATTAGTACATTTAAAAGTAATGTGATTGTTCTGGACAGTCTACAGAGGCATTAAAGAAACTGACCCCCAGGCGCCTGGGTGGCTCAGTGGGTTAAGCCTCTGCCTTCAGCTCAGGTCATGATCTCAGGGTCCTGGGATCAAGGCCCACATCTCGCTCTCTGCTCAGCAGGAAGCTTGCTTCCTCTTCTCCCTCTGTTTGCGTCTCTGCCTACTTGTGACCTCTTTGTCAAATAAATAAATAAAATCTTATAAAAAAAAAAGTAACACTTGCAATTCGCAAGATTCATCCTATTCTATCTCCCAATGAGCCATTAAACAAAAAAATGAAAGGTGCCTCTGCACTATTGTAGTGTTATTTCCAGCATCTCTTCTTTAAAACATTCAGCATATCTGCATGTTTTCAATCTTGGGAACTCCAGAATAGAATAGATGGTATCTGATCTAGTTATATTGCCCCGGATATGACTGACTGACCCACAGAACTATAGTGAGGAGAGGAATACCCCTACTTTGGTTAGCTGGAATCAATCCCTACTTTCTACAGCCTTCATACCTACTACAGAAATCTGATGGGTAGGAAAAGAGGAAATACCTAGTAACTTATTTTCTACTGGGCAACTGTGGTTTTAGCAAATGTACCAATGCAGAAAAATTTCATCCTTAAGGCGAGGCCGGGTGGTTCCTGAACCGCGTTTTTTAGATTTACTTTTTAAGTACAGAAATCCTTTCTTCAAAGAAAATCTTAGAGAGATCCGAAGAGGTAATACAGTTAAAAACAGAGTTGTTTCAGTTGAAGCAAGAGAGGGAACACAGAGCCTTGCACCCTGGCTTCCCCCTCTCCTGAGGGACACTGAGAAGCAGTCGGAAGACTGCTGGTCTAACACAGTATCTCTAGAGCCCTGCCCAATTCTAAAATGCAATGATTCTAATTTATCAACTTCAAGTTAAGTGTAAAATTCCACTAAAATGTAGACTAGTAAAACGTAGTGTAAAACATAGACTAGTGGAACTAGCCTACAGATCTCCATTTATAGTGGGTCATATATAGCAATGAATGTTGTTTACCCAGAATGGTTAAGATCAGAACACCAGAGCCTCCTACTCTTATCTCCCAGACTCACCTCAATAGTGATGAGGCATCAGCTGTTATAAAACCCCAGAGATGGGGAAGGAGAACTGTAGACAACTGTGTGCTATACAGCTATACTGTACTGACAGCACAACTGGCCTTGCACACACTCCAACTGCAGATACGGTGTCAGTGAAACCACACAAAACCTGTATTGAGGGCAGGGGCACTGTTATAAAACAGTAAGAATCACAGACTGAATTGAGTATGGTAGAAGAGCCACCACAGGAGATCTGGGTTCATCCAATCTCTACCTCCAAAATGTGAAAAATCTAATCTGTCTAAATATCAGTTCTTTCTATATAATAAACAACGGTATCTAAGGTCCTTTCCTGTTCTAAAATTCTATGATGCTAAACTGACATAAGGTATTATAAAGCTATTACCTTGGGGTATATGTTCTAACCTGAAAGAGGCCTGCTTCCCCCTCTTTCTCTGCCTGCCTCTTTGTGATCTGCCAAATAAATAAATAAAATAAAATATTTTAGGAAAATGCAGGGTAGCTGGGTCGCTCAGTGGGTTAAGTGTCTGCCTTCAGCTCAGGTTGTGATCCCAAGTCCTGGGCTCGAGTCCTGCATCGGGCTCCCTGGTCCTCAGGGAGCTGGCTTCGCCCTCTGCCTCCCCCTATCTCTCAGAATAAATAAGTAAAATCTTAAAAAAAAAAAAAGAGGGGAGCTTGGGTGGCTCAGTCGTTAAGAGGCTATCTTCGGCTCAGGTCATGATCCTGGAGTCCCAGGTTCAAGCCCCACATCGGCTTCCTGCTCAGCGGGAAGCCTGCTTCTCCCTCTCTCACTCCCCTTGCTTGTGTTCCCTCTCTAGCTGTGTTTTGCACTATCAAATAAATACAATCTTAAAAAAAAATGAAAAAGTGAAAAAAGAAAAAAACACAGGGGCATCTGACTGGCTCAGTTGGTAGAGCATGTAACTCTTGGTCTTGGGTTAATTCGAGTCCTGCACTAGATGTAGAGATTACTTAAAAATAATATGTAAGGGGCCCCAGGGTGGCTCAGTCGGTTAAGCATCTGACTTCAGCTCAGGTCATGATCTCGGGGTCCTGGGATGGAGCCCTGAATTGGGAATTCTTACCCAGCAGGGAGTCTGCTTGTTCCTTCCCCTCTGTCCCTCCCCGGCTCATACTCCGGCTAATAAATAAAATCTTTTAAAAAGGGGGGTGCACCTGGGTGGCTCAACTGCTTGTGTCCAACTCGATCTGAGCTCAGGTTTTGATCTCAGGGTCATAAGTTCGAGTCCCACGGTAAGCCTACTTAAGAAAAAAAAAAAGGGAGGAGCACCTGGGTTGCTCCTTCCATGAGGCATTTAGGCTCAGGTCATGATCTCAGGGTGCTGGGATGGAGCCCTGCATCAGGTGTGGGACTCCGCGGAGTCGGCTTCTTTCCCTCTCCCCTCACGCTCATGAGCATGAGCTCTCTAATAATAGATAAATCTCTGGGGCGCCTGGGTGGCTCAGCTGGTTACACTTCTGCCTTCATCCAGGTCATGATCCCAGCATTCTGGAATCAAATCCTGCATCAGGCTCCCTGCTGAGCCGGAAGTCTGCTTCTCCCACCCCCGGCTCTTGTGCTCTCACTCTCTTCCCCCCACCATAAATAAATAAAATCTTTTTTAAAAAACAGATAAATCTTTTAATGAAGGAAAGTAGGAAGGAAGGAGGGAAGGAGGGAATGAGGAAAGGAGGGAGGGAGGGAATGCAAAGCAAATAGAAACAAAATTAATGTGATGACTACTCTTTCCTAGTTGTTAGCTGGCTTGTTTTGTGACTGCTATTTTTCATACTCCAGCCCAGTACTAACAAGGTCTGCAAAAAATGTCAAGAGTCACATGTGCCATGTGCATAGCACCATGCTGGATGTTGACATCATCTGAACTTAAATGAAAACATGACGCAAGAAACTTGTTTCCCTTAGCCTCCAAACTTGAAGTGGGGGGTGGGGGGGATGGTGTGACCTTTACATTTTTCTCATCAAAGCAGAGACACGATACTTTTAAGTCACAGCATGCTCTCCAAAACAAGCATTTTAAAAATACATTTTTCAGGGCACCTGGCTGGCTCAGTAGGTTAAAGCCTCTGCATTCGGCTTAGGTCATGATCTTAGGGAGCCTGCTTCCTCCTCTCTCTGCCTGCCTCTCTGCCTACTTGTGATCTCTCTGTCAAATAAATAAAATCTTGAAAAAAAAAAAAAAAAACAAGACATTTTTCAGTCAAACCTCTAAGACTCAGCTAGTCTTCTTTGCATCTACAATCCAGAATGTAAAAGAAAATTTTCAAATCCAGTAACATTAGAGACTGGTTCAAATAAATCCCAGTTTGATTTGGGATCAAAATCTACTACTACTACTACTAAGGCAAAAGACAGCTCTTACTTCCAGTGTAAGAACATGACCCAAAGGAGACAGCGTTTAGAGATTTCAGTTTTTAAGAATACACTTTTGCGGGGCGCCTGGGTGGCTTAGTTGGTTAAGTGACTGCCTTCGGCTCAGGTCATGATCCTAGAGACCCAGGATCGAGTCCCACATCGGGCTCCCTGCTCGGCAGGAAGCCTGCTTCTCACTCTCTCACTCCCCCTGCTGGTGTTCCCTCTCTGGCTGTGTTTCTCTGTCAAATTAAAAAAAAAAAAAAAAAAAAAAAGAATACACTTTTGCTCCTTCTCTGCTAGTCTGGGCTCACATAACTTCAGCCTGTACTTATGAAAGTTAGCTACTTACTTATATTCACCTTCTATCAGTAGGTTCTGAAAGATGGGATAGCATGCCACTTTTGTACAAGCTTTTACTCTGAACCATTAGCTCTGCAAACTCAGAAAGGGAGGGAGGGAGGAGGGAAAAGACAAAGCTGTGAATGCTAAAGAGAGAAATAAAGGAATAGACACAATGCAATGGCTGACCAGAGGAGACAGGCTACCAAGGATAACTATTCACCAGTAAAAGGTAGGAATTTACTCCTTAGGAGGAACTGGCTTCCTGCCTGTAAAATGCACCAAACAATAAAATCCACATAAATCTGCTGTTTCCTGGAGTGCATAGCTTTGGGTACAGAGCCCTTCTCACTTGTACGATGCTTTACTGTTCCTCCTGAATTCTTACTTTATAAACACAAGCGTCAATGGTAAGAACCCCATGCCCCCTAAAGCAAAAACGTTTTTGTGGAAAAATTCCATTTAAGAGCCCACCTTATTTTAGACAATGATAGAAAGAAAGAATCAGATTAGAAGGCAGATGAGAAAAAAATATTTTAGGTTAATTCCTGTGAATTCAGGTGGTGTTATTAAAAAAGTAAAAGTATGTTTAGTAGATCAATCAGAACAATCAGTTATATAATTTTAAGCTTACTTATTCCAAAATAGGTTTTCTACAAAAGAAGAGAAAACCTAACATTAAACGCCAAAATCAGTACTTAATGGTTCAACGTCTACAATATCACAATGCTGGTGTTTGAATTCAGCATTCCTACAAAGCTCTAAGAGGTCTGAAAGGGAGACCCTGTAGCAGATCTCTTCTTTCTACATTTTGCACATTATGTACCTCCAAAGCCAAGGCTGTCTTGTCGTAGGCATTAGGGACTCGCTTCTGGATTACCCTGGCATAAATGGGCCCATTCTGGAGGTTAGGGAGCGGAGTGTTGACGCTGGGTTGGGCATAGGGCCCAGGCTCCGGCCCACCCAGTGGCTGTGGGTGGGAACCCTCCTGGTTACCTCCAATCAGAGCCGATACTGAGGCGGAGGCAGGTCTATACTTCTCGACGTAAGGGACTGGAATCATCCCCCTCTTGCCTTCGCTGTCCTCTGCATTCCACCACTGCTCTTCAGGCTTATCCCGGATTCTCAGGATGTCTCCTTTCTTAAAGGGAAGATCTTCTTCATCATTCCCATTAAAGTCAAAGAGGGCTCGCACATACTCTGCCTCCTCCTGCCTGAGAATCACTCCACTACCCTGCCTGGATCTGGAAACTGGTTCTATCAATGTTGTAGTGTCCAAATAATGTATTTTGTAGAATTCCAGTAAAGCAGGCAATGAATCAAACTCTTGATCTCCTATTCGGAGTCTGGAGGGGTTCACCCCTGGAAAAAAACAGAGCAGGCTATTATTTAAAGATGTTATTACAAAGGAGATGAAATGCAGATTTTAAGCATTTCCTAAACACATTTAGTCAATACTTAATCAGAGAAAAAGTCTACAAAAGATCTCACCCCTCTCCTTATAGTAAACTGAAATCATACTCTAGTTAAAACATACCCTAGAAAGATACCCATTACCGCGTGCAGCAGAGGCGGAACACAGGTGCTAACAGACTAGGCCAGTAAGGGCATGCTTCCATACTGGAGCAAAGACAAAGCAACATGGAGACTTTTTGTTCACTCTCCCAAAATGTTCTGTGCTATCCCATTTACAGAGTAGGGTAAGGTTCAAGGTATTGTTGCAATCTTCTTTACAACCTCAGGAAAATATAGCAACTCTCCTTTTTCATAGGTCCCAGCAGCTTTTCCAAGAAGTGGGGAGCAGTTACTAACTTGCTATCTATCTACACCAGGCTCATACATTCCTTCTCTTCACATCTAGAATTTACAATTTGTAAGAAAAAGGTGTTGTTTTAAGTGAGCTCCATGCCCATTGTGGGGCTCAAACTCACAACCGTGGATCAAGAATCCCATGCTCTACCAACTAACCAGCCAGGCACCCCTACACTATTTTTTTAAATATATGATTGTTGATCTCAATTTCATTTCTGACAGCCACCAAAACAAACAGAAAACCTTAATTAGGCAAAAGAACCAAGGAGTTTAAAAAGAGAAACCAAGGGGCGCCTGAGTGGCTCAGTCGGTTAAGCGACTGCCTTCGGCTCAGGTCACGATCCCGGACACCTAGGATCGAGTCCCACATCCAGCTCCCTGCTCAGCGGGAAACCTGCTTCTCCCTCTTTCACTCCCCCTGCTTGTGTTCCCTCTCTGGCTGTGTTTCTCTCTGTCAAATAAATAAAATCTTAAAAAAAAAAAAAAAGAGAGAAACCAAGAAAATAGCTCTTAACATTTCCCTCTTCCCTGAAATAAAACATGTAAACCATATTGCTCCCTCAGGTCATGAAAAAAGGTAAATAAGGGTGCTTGAAAAAATAAAGTGTTAAAATTCTCAACCTCTGGGGGCACATGGCCGGCTCAGTCAGCAGAGCATGCAACTCTTGATCTTGCCACTATGAGTTGCAGCCCCATGCTGAGCATAGAAATTCCTTAAAACCTCCAAAAAGGGTGCCTGGGTGGCTCAGTGGGTTAAAGCCTCTGCCTTGGGTTCAGGTCATGATATCAGGGTCCTGGGATGAGGCCCGCATCAGGATCCCTGCTCGGCAGAGAGCCTGTTTCCTCCGTTTTCTCTGCCTGCCTCTCTGCCTACTTGTGATTTCTGTCAACTAAATACATTCTTTAAAGAAAAAAAAAACTCCAAAAAATAATAATAATAATAAAATTCTCAATCTCTGATGACACACTAGGGTCCAAGAGAAAAGACGTTAGAAATGCTTAAAATCGGGGCGTCTCGGTGGCTCAGTTGGTTAAGGCACTGCCTTCGGCTCAGGTCATGATCCTGGAGTCCTGGAATCAAGTCCCGCATCGGGCTTCCAGCTCCATGGGGAGTCTGCTTCTCCTTCTGACCTTCTCCCCTCTCATGCTCTCTCTCACACACTCTCCCTCAAATAAATAAATATTTTTTAAAAAATGCTAAAATCTACATGATGTAAAGCTGTATATGGCCCTAGATACAGAGAACATACTTCAGGATGTATTCCCTCTCTATTCCAAGATTCTAGAACCAAAAGACAATAAATTTACATACATCAATTCATATGAAAAACACTTTTTTTTTTTTAAAGATTTTGTTTATTATTTGACAGAGAGAAACACAGCCAGAGAGGGAACACAAGCAGGGGGAGTGAGAGAGTGAGAAGCAGGCTTCCAGCCGAGCAGGGAGCCCGATGTGGGACTTGATCCCGGGTCTCCAGGATCATGACCTGAGCCGAAGACAGTTGCTTAACCAACTGAGCCACCCAGGCACCCCTGAAAAACAGTTTCTGGTGAGGAATACACCCTTTAGCTTACACTCTGCTAAGCACCAAAATATCAAATCATCCGAACTGGGTTTCTTTACCTTTTGGTTTCCTGATAAAGAACTCTATAGAAAACCGGTTTTTGCAGAGCTTTTTTGCTGTTTTTTTGTTTGTTTGTTTTGTTTTTTAAAGATTTTATTTACTAATTTGACAGAGAGAAACACAGCGAGAGACGGAACACAAGCAGGGGGAGTGAGAGAGGGAGAAGCAGGCTTCCTGCCGAGCAGGGAGCCCGATGTGGGGCTCGATCCCGGGTCTCCAGGATCATGACCTGAGCCGAAGGCAGTCCCTTAACTAACTGAGCCACCCAGGTGCCCCTTTTTTGCTGTTCTTTTTAACCAGCCTTAACCCACAGATTTCATCCACAATTCAGCACTGAGTTATATCCTCCCAAATTTTAATGTGTGTGTGTGTGTGTGTATACAAGTATGTCATAAATATATACAAGTGTTTTATAGTTAGGTAACTATAAAGTTTTATATCTTGCCTTTTTATTATGAAATAAAGATTTTATTTTATATAATAAAAAATTTCTCATCTATCCAAGAACATGGCTTTTAATGGCTATCACAGTATTCCTAACATTTCACTAGTGAAAATGCTTTTATAAGCATTTTTGTTCTACTAATGAGATTTTAAAAAAAATTTCATTAGGATAAATTCCTTGAAATGCAACAGCTAGATCAAAGGGTAAGAATACTTAAGGTTTATGTTGCCAAATTGCCCTGCAAAAAGTCTGTACAATTTTTCACTCCCACCACTGGTTTATGAGTTCATTTATTTGACAGAGACAAACACAGCGAGAGAGGGAACACAAGCAGGGGGAGTGAGAGAGGGAGAAGCAGGCTTCCGGCTGAGCAGAGAGCCCAATGTGGGGCTCGATCCTGGGTCTCCAGGATCATGACCTGAGCCGAAGGCAGTCGCTTAACCAACTGAGCCACCCAGGCACCCCTGAGATCTCTTTTTGTTTGTTTGTTTTTTAAAGATTTTATTTATTTGACAGAGAGAAACACAGCTAGAGAGGGAACACAAGCAGGGGGAGTGAGAGAGGGAGAAGCAGGCTTCCCACCGAGCAGGGAGCCTGATGTGGGACTCGATCCCAGGTCTCCAGGATCATGACCTGAGCCGAAGGCAGTCGCTCAACCAACTGAGCCACCCAGGCACCCCTGAGATCTCTTTTTAAATATCATCTTTGATTGGTGTTTTTCAAGGTTACTATTTGTACTTTTCTTGGGACGGTTACTTGATAAAGTCCTCTGTTAAGGGAAAATTGCCCAATTTATGCTCTTTACCCCAAGAACACTGGGCCACAATCTAAAAGCCATAGTGATAGGGCTCAGGTCATGATCTCAGGATCATGGGATAGAGCCCCATGTCGGGCTCCACGCTCAGTGGACAGTCAGCTTGAGATTCTCTCCCTCTTTCTCTGCCCGTGACTGCACCCCCTGCTTGCTGTCTCTCAAATAAATCAATAAACAAATCTTTAAAAGCCACAGTGATTAATATGGTGAAATACGAATATTGTGGTAGCCCAGATATCTAAATTAATTTGTACTCTAAAAGAAACGAGACGCAATTATTTTGTTCAGTGTTAGAAATTGTTTCTTCCAGAATGATCAGAAAAAGTACATTTAAAATTCAGTGGTGGAGAAGTGAAAAGATAAACAATGGAAGTTAACCAAAGTCCTCAATAGAGAAAGAGTACTGAGTCTCTCTTTATACAAATGAATGCATGATGAGACACCAAGACACAATTTAAAGGACAGTTGCATATTTCTTATATCACACAAGTCCATCTGTGGAATTCACGGCTGTAAGCTAAAACAAGTTAACAGCCCACACTCAGTAATGCTGGCTGGCTCTCCAACTCACTATGCTGAAATAGAAGCCCAGAGTCAGAACTACATACCTACAGTAAACCCTCATCCCAGTAGTTCCAAGTGCTGAACTGGAGAGAGAATTTTGGTTATGAATACACCAGAACATGGTGGTGCTATATTCTGGAGTTTCTCTTCACTTAAATGGATCACTGAAAGGGGACTACTCTCATTCTAAGTCTGGTAGGCAATGAGATTCACGGTCATTCCGCCTATTACCACTAGTTGAATTCGGTGATCACTTAGGCCTGCTGAACTATGCAAAGGACTGGGTCAGTATGAGCTCCAAGGAGACCTACTTAGCACTATCTGGTCCAGAAAGCCTCCAGGGTAGAGCGGTCGGGAGGACCCTCACACCAGTAGAGTACCCATGGCTTAGAAAATGGTCCTAAAGACACCTAGGGAGGAAAGTTCCCTTGGCTAGAGTTTACCCAACTACAAGCCATGATGCAAAAGCCAAAATGGTTTTCACAAAATGGTTAAACGGGAGGACTCTCACACCAGTAGAGTACCCATGGCTTAGAAAATGGTCCTAAAGACACCTAGGGAGGAAAGTTCCCTTGGCTAGAGTTTACCCAACTACAGCCATGGTGCAAAAGCCAAAATGGTTGCCTTTTTGGGACAGGGGCTGGCAGACAGTACTCAGTAAATGTTAAGATATTATCCTTAACAAACAAAATTCTGAAGTGAGGGAAAGAGGTTAAATCAAAGTCTATTCCCAGTTTTAAGAAGCTCATGGGGGGCACCTGGGTGGCTCACTTGGTTAAGTGACTGCCTTCCGCTCAGGTCATGATCCCGGAGACCCAGGATTGAGCCCCACATCGGGCTCCCTGTTCAGCGGGAAGCCTGCTTCTCCCTCTCACTCTCCCTGCTTGCATTCCCTCTCTGGCTGTGTTTCTCTCTGTCAAATAAATAAAATATTTTTTTTTAAAAAAAGAAGCAGCTCATGGCACAGCTGGGGTTATAAAGGCATACACAGTGTGGTTGGTGAGCAAAGAATGAAGCAGGAGGTCTTAGGAACACATTATTTCCACATACACACACCCCGGCCCATGGCTTTCACTTTCAAATGGAGATATATTCTTACAAAAAACAGTAACAACAACAAAATCACCATGAAATAACAGCTCTGAACATCTGAACATCCATACCTGAACATTTCCAAGGCATTCTTCTCACTCTAAAAAGGAAGGTAACCACTCCCTGTCATCCATTGTTATGGTTCCTCCATTACTGTACTAGCTCAAATAAAATGTGTTTTGTGTTTGGGTTTTTTTGGGGGGAGAGGGAGAGGCAGAGTTTAGAGGAACAAATAAGGACACAAAGCCACAGGGCGCCTGGGTGGCTGAGCTGGTTAAGCCACTGCCTTCGGCTCAGGTCATGATCCCAGAGACCCGGGATCAAGCCCCGCATTGGGCTCCCTGCTTGGCGGGAAGCCTGCTTCTCCCTCTCTCACTCTCCCTGCTTGTGTTCCCTCTCTGCCTGTGTTTCTCTCTGTCAAATAAATAAATAAAATCCTTTAAAAAAAAAAAAAAAAAACTGAGGGCGCCTGGGTGGCTCAGTTGGTTGGGCGACTGCCTTCGGCTCAGGTCATGGTCCCGGAGACCCGGGATCGAGTCCCACATCGGGCTCCTGCTCGGGCGGGAAGCCTGCTTCTCCCTCTCTCACTCTCCCTGCTTGTGTTCCCTCTCTGGCTGTGTTTCTCTCTCTCAAATAAATAAAATCTTTAAAAAAAGAAAAAAAAGAACACAAAGCCAAGACCCTTGCAAAGAGTACTACGAAAATTATGGGGGAAAAAATGGCAGCTCCTCTGCCATAAATATAAAGGTAGGAAGTTGGTTCAATTCATTTCTTGCTCAAATGCTGTGTGGTGTGAACTGGACCCACTCATTTTCTGGCTAGGCTTGGCAATCCCAGCAGTCACAGAAATACAAGCAAAACAGCAAGGAAAATCTTTGAAATAGGATCCATATATCTAATCTCTACACCCAACGTGGAACTCAAACTCACAACCCCAAGATCAAGAGCTATATGTTCTACCCACTGAGTCAACCAGGCACACCTTTGATATTTTTTACCTATAAATTTTTACCTATAAATTTTTTTCTATTTTACTGACACTATAATAATTCCACCAGAGGAGTGCCCGTTTTTGTGTACTGTTGAAGCAGTCAAATACATGAACCATCAACCAAACTCCAGAAGGAAAGGGAGGAGAAAAGAACGTAAGTCTCAGATAAGCCCAAACCTCATCACAGCTATGTGTTCTGGCTCCTTTTCCCTACTTCATTTCCTTCCAACCACAAACAGCCAAGGGCAGGAAATAGAAAGGCAGGAAAGGAAGGAGATACAGTCAGTCAGCCTGGAGAAAAGAACCAATGACCAGGTTTTCATTGCTGGGACTTGTTCTACCTACAGCTGTGCTGGTATTCTGAACACGCAGTTATAAACAAACACATCCAGAAATCAAAACCAATGTAGGCAGTTACCTATTCTTTTGGTTTCTGTACATGTTCAACTCATTACTTCTAAGCATCTTAGCCCTCGGGTTACAACAGCTTTTACTCCACCATCCCCTGAAGCTTTTACAAAGAACACCCAAGAGCTCTGTGGGCTTCAACAGGCCAGGCACTTCTGGCATGGGTACCACCACACCAGCTCCATCACCAGCCTCTCCTTGATCTTAAAGTACTTGTTTTCCCTTCCTCTTGCCTTAATTCTACTCCTTTCCTCCTCTTCTGCCTATGGTATTTATAGAAACTGCTTAACTCCACCCCACCACCTGTCCAACACAAAGGGCTAAAAAGGCTGCTGACTTCTGTCTGAGAAGGTCTCCTAAAGAGGTATCAAATATCTGGCTTCCTGAGCAAATAGGACTTTCTAAAAATGGTGGGTATCAGCATGGTGTTTCGCAGATTCAGACTGACTGGGTTTCATGAATTGATTCTGCCATTTACTAGCTATACGAACTGTTATTTAACTTCTCACAGTGCCAAACATCCATGTAGTAAAGTTTCTAAAAGTAATGGGTACATTACAGGTGCTTCGTAAAAAGCAAACTCAGCTTAATACCATGCCCAAAACTCTCGATTCCTTTAAAAATTTTCCAATAATCCTGAAATCCAAGGTCCACTGCACTGTTTCCCAGAGAAGATTCCACAGAATCTCAAGACGCTTCTCTCTCTCCCATGTCTTGTGGCCACATTCCTGACTCTCTTGGGAGAGTCATCATTTCTCATGAGCACAGTAAATGGCTGAGGAGTCCTGCAATAAGTAAACCTACTTCCTTTTACAGTGGCATCCTTTTTGTTGTTGTTGTTGTAAGTAACTCAGTGGAGAACTTCTCCAGAACCACTGGATGGAGGAATACTCTGTAACTGATGAGGAAAACATGAGGACCAGGTTTGAGAACTGCAAAGATGAGGTAAACAAATGAAACAGAGATGGTGGAGGTACAAAAGCTGTAGGTAATAAACAGGCCCACAAGATCTCTCGAGAATGGCTTGGTTCAGCACCACCTTGAAGAGGCAAACAATAACCACCTCAACTTCTGCTCCTCCCTACCCCAAAATGAGGCAAGCTTTTATGTTTCCCTCACCCTCTAGAACAATAGGTAGAAGGATCTGGGATAAGCAGGTAACAACAAGTGCCATCATATTTCCATGTTTTGGATCCGAGGTCCTTTCACACTTTTTTTTTTTTTTTTAAGATTTTATTTATTTGACAGGGAGAAACGCAGCCAGAGAGGGAACACAAGCAGGGGGAGTGAGAGAAGGAGAAGCAGGCTTCCCGCTGAGCAGGGAGCCTGATGTGTGACTCAATCCCAGGTCTCCGGGATCATGACCTGAGCCGAGTGCAGTTGCTTAACCGAGCCACCCAGACGCCCCTCCTTTCACACTTCTTGATGCACTCCATCACCCTTCAACCCAGCTCTCTCTCCCTTACACATGCTGTTCTTACCAGTGCTCACTATCCCACCCCATGCCTGCCCGTGAGCCTCTCAATGCTGAGAACAGTCTTCCATTTTGCTTCAACTCCTGCTCTCCCAGCCTCATAGTTATGTTCATAAGACAAATATAGCTAAAGCTTATCAAGTACTTACTATACGCTAGCCCCATTCCTAAGCATTTAATACACTAAAACTCATTTAATCCTTACAACAACCCTATGTAGTATCACTATTTCCTCTCTTTTACAGATGAGAAACTGAGGCAAAGGCAAGTTAAAAAACACGTCCAAATTTATTTAAGTAGTAAATGGCCAGGAAGAAGATTCAAACCCAAGCTCCAGAGCTCAGACTTAAAACTACTCTCCCAGGGGCACGTGGGTGGCTCAGTTGGTTAGGCGACTGCCTTCAACTCAGGTCATGATCCTGGAGTCCCGAGATCGAGCCCCACATCGGGCTGCCTGCTCGGCGGGAAGCCTGCTTCTTCCTCTCTCACTCCCACTGCTTGTGTTCCCTCTCTGGCTGCGTTTCTCTCTGTCGGACAAATAAATAAAATCTTTGGGGGGAAGAAAAAAAAAAGGACTCTCCCAGCTCACACTTGTTCAGTTTTGTCAACTGTCTACTGGCTAAGGTCTAGTAATACCTCATTGTCTGAAGAAATGTGTGGATCAATGACTGCAAAGCTTTCCCAAGAGGTCTACCTTGAAACCCAACCTGACAGGAGATGCCCAGGAGACTTGACCAAGCCCTGCCTTATGGCCGAGACACAGCCCCGGTATTTCCAGACTATCGCAGTCTGTGGATGCTGAACATCTAAATTAAGTTAAAAACAGACTCACCAGAAAAGCTTAAAAATACCTAATCCATCCTACCCCATTCCTCTAAAGACTGTATCTAAGCCATTCCATACAAAAATATTATGTGCACAAAATATGCTATATAGTCCTAAGTAAAAAGCTCATTTTTCATGTTCAATTTGCCAAATGAGAATTGTAAAAGCCTCATCACTGACTTCTAGACAGACATGTATTGTCCAAATATTAAAGATAGTTTCTTCTTGATATCCTTTCATCTTTAAAAAAAAGAAGCTTTTTCTTTTTAAAGATTTTATTTATTTATTTGACAGAGAGAGAGAGATCACAAGTAGGCAGAGAGGCAGGCAGAGAGAGAGGAGGAAGCAGGATCCCTGCTGAGCAGAGAGCCTGATGCGGGCCTTGATCCCAGGACCCTGAGTTCATGACCTGAGCTGAAAGCAGAGGCTTTAACCCACTGAGCCACCCAGGCGCCCCATCCTTTCATCTTTAAACAGAACCTAGAACCCCACGACAGAAACAAAAGTGCTGAATTTGCTATGTGCACGGTTCAGATCTCAAAAGGAAAGAGAAAGAAGTACAGCATAAGGGTGTCTGTCAGCTCTCTGGTCAGAATTCCGAGGTTCAAAACCTGGCTCAGCCATTTACCAGCTGTGTCACCTTGGGCAAGTTACTCAATCTCTCAGTTTCCTCACCTATAAAATGAAAATATTTCAATAAATACAGATCATAGTACTTCTCACCAGTTTGTTATGGGCAGAAAAATGAGACAAGGCACAGAAAGTACTCAGCAAAGTACTTGGTGTAGAATAACAAATCAATAAATGTTAGCTATTAATATTCTACATGCTTTTCTAAAATTCAAGAAATTTCTCTGTGCAGTTTCAAAAGTAAAAGAGCTTAATGGGGAAGGGGGGAACAAATATTAAATAATCTT
Source organism: Spilogale gracilis (assembly GCA_004023965.1). Classification (NCBI taxonomy): domain Eukaryota; kingdom Metazoa; phylum Chordata; class Mammalia; order Carnivora; family Mephitidae; genus Spilogale; species Spilogale gracilis. The sequence goes on along the minus strand of PITA01015038.1, from coordinate 27,205 downwards.
TATTATAAAGACAGCAACTCAATCAATTGCTCTATGTAGAAAACTGGGCACATTGCCAGAAACAAGAATTACCACAATGCCCGTGAACTTTCCACACCCCATCCACAAACTTTGGCAATCTTCACCTTCTCTTTTGGGCCAAGGATCTGAACTCGTATCTGTTATGAAAAGGCGGAGCTCAATACCCAGGTAAGTGCAGAGATATAAAGTCATTAACACCAAGGTGTGGAGAAAACTCAAACCAGTAAACCTGCCTGCTGCCATCTCCAAATCCTGCAAAATGCATACACAAAAGGTTGAAAATTGGGGTGCCTGGGTGGCTCAGAGAGTTAAGCCTCTGCCTTCAGCTCAGGTCATGATCTCAGGGCCCTGGGATCGAGCCCCACATCGGGCACTCTGCTTGGCATGGTGCCTGCTTCCCCCTGCCTATTTGTGATCTGCAAATGAATAAATAAAATCTCTGTCAAATGAGTAAAATCTTTAAAACATAAAAAGTTGGAAAATTGAGGGGAAAAAAGGTCAAAAATTGAGTTTCAGTGACAGTTTGCCATCATATTACTGCACTGTAATACAAAACCCTAGATACCAAGAAGGTGGTAAGTAGCAGAATATATCTGGTTTAGGGCAAAGTTATGTTACATCAATATTCCTGTCTCATGTTATGCTATTAGACCAATCAGACTGAGAAGACCTAGGATAATTTGGACTTAAAGACTCCATACTCTTTTTTTTTTTTTTTCTTAAACTGTTATGCGTTAGCAACAAAGAGACAGACTATCTCACCTCCCCATTTCTGGCCAGAGTGAGTAAATCTAAATTACGACTATCCCAAAAGGGCAAGAGACTGGCCTGGAGCTAGCCTCAGCTGGTCAGAAGAAAACTGCTTCAACCTGAGAACAATAAGAAAGACTAAGACTCTTGGTGCTGTGACGGTGAGATGACAATAACCTCAGAATTACTCTGTACTTCACAAATCTCAGGTACTAAACACATAAAGCTCCTTAACATTCTCCAAACAACTCTAAAAGCATAAGTAAGACAGTCACATCTCAGTGATCCTTGGTAAGAAAGACCTAGGTCACAGCCCAACTTACTGAGCAAGAAGAGGCCCTGACATACAGCACTGACAATGTGCAAGTCCAAAGAAACTGGAAGTTCCATTCACTTTCAAGGAAGGGACTGTTTCCACTGGCTTATTTCCTGGGGGAGAGGGGAGGGGAATCTGTCTTCCACAAAGTACCTTGAAAACCAGAACCCCCTAACTGCAGAAAACAGTCTCTGAACGTTAAGAGATCTATGGGACACAGTCAGCTGGACATCAACTTACTCTGGGCTGATCACAGAGGGCTTACTCTATCACCAAGACTCTTAGCTCACCACCTTCGTCCTCTGCAGGGAAGAGGGCAGTAAAAGTATTTTGGAAAAATGCCCAAGAAAGGAAAAAGCTGACCAGTTTCCTGAGGGTGTCTCCATCCCTCCGGGCTAGTATGTGGTGACTTCCTACCAAAGGCCGGCAGGGGAGAATAGCTCTCCAAACCAAACCCGGCTCTCTAACACTACAGGAAATGTTTCAAGCCTAAAAAGCCACTTGTAGGATTATCGTATTCATTCTGGGAACCGCTGCCAAGTGATGCCCCCGCAGTGCCAACAGCCCCCTCAGCTCTTTGTCCCCACGTTGCCCGGCCCTGCCCTTGTGCCTGGCCCGGTCGCTAGCCCCACCCTGGGGCCGAAGCAGTTCCCCTTCCCCCGGGCTGTCCTCCCAAGTCGCACCCAGAGGCCTGGGTCAGCAGCGACTCCTTCCCCGAAACACACCCGTGTCGTAGTGGGAACGACCCCAGGCATCAGGCTCCCCCCTGCCATGGTCACTCCAGCCCTCTGCCCACGTCCCTCGTGGAGGTCAGCTCTCGAAGAGCAGCCGGCCGGGCTGGGGAGTTCCGCGGCCCTCACCCCGCCCGGGGCCTCCCGTCCCGTCTGTCCTCACCGGGCGGAGGCTGGGCGGGCGACGGTGGCACAGAGGAGCGCGGGCCGCTGCTGTTGATGATGTAGTGGGAGACGCGCGAGTTCTCGGAGACGCTGAGCACATAGTCCCCGGGGCTGGTGCTCGAGTCCCGCACCAGAAACACCCCGTGCCGCTGGCCCTGCAACAGCGCCACCGCCTCCTGCCGGCTCAACCGCCCCCAGTACCAGCTACTCCGTTCCTCCGAGTCGAAATTGCCCGCCATGGCCGCCTCCACGCCACACGCTGGGCCGCCGCCGCCGCGCGCGCCCTTCCTGCCCCGGCGCCCGCCGCCCAGCGGACCGGCTGCAGTCTCAGCCTCACAGCAGTGCCTGAAATGGCGGCGGCGGCCGCGGGCCTTCCCCACCGGAAATGACGCGCACCTTGCCCCCGCGAGGATGCCGGGAAGGGGACCGCCACCCGCCATTGGGAGAAGGGCAAAGGACGCTGGAGCGTTCACTGCGCACGCGTTCTCACGTGCGTCGCCGCCTGGTAGGGATCAGAACTGCAGGAGATGGAGTGGCGAAGTCTGGGGCAAGGGATAGGGGGCTTTTAGCCAGCTGTCGCCCGAGGTTTGTATTTGCGTTTTTGGCTGCGCGGCCCTTCGCTGTACCAGGCTTCAAGTTCCCGGAAGGCCCGAGATTTCTAGGCAGCAACTGTGAGATACAAGTGGAGTAGATGGATGTGGCCCCAGAACCTGAGGTCCTGGAGACATGGGTCTTTTTCTGGTGGTTCCTCCAGCTTCTTTGTAGACCGGCTAAAGGTTTTGTTTGCACTGATTCATTCAGCAAACAGTTATTGACACCACTTTTGCCCTGTGGGTGCAAAGGTGACCAAGGCTGGGCTCTGACCTCACAGAATTTACAGACCAGTGGGAGGAACCAGGAAACAAGGACAAAGGAATGCCCAGTGCTATGATAGAGACCCAACAAGGGACTCTAGGACAACAGAGCAGGGCCCCCAGTACAGTTAGTAAAGGGATTCAGTATGAAGGTGGCTGGAACTGAATGTTGAATAACAAGTGGGGAAAGAGCATTCAAGACGAAGGGAGCAGAATGTGCCAAGCCAGAGAGAAGTATGGAGTTCTCTCCATTGAGTCTCTTCAGGTCACTTGTCCAGATTATTCTAAACCTCACTTGTGGCCACGCATATCCTCTACTCTCCCTGGTATCATGACCTCCGGCTCTGTATTCCATATCTATAGCTGTATTCCTGTGAACAGCTTGCTCCCTGGTGCTCTGTAGTGCTTTGCACACATCTGCCACTGTGTGCTTTCTAAATTATGACTCTAAGTCTGTTGCTACCCTGTGCACAACTTTTAACAGTCTCCAGATGTTAAAATTCCCAGTTTAGTTCACAGCATAAAATGGGGCCACAGTCTCCTCTTACCTGCTCCTACATGAAAACTTTGTGTTTCTTCTTTCTGGAATAACTTTCCAGATCTCAGACTCAAATGTCTCCCCTCAAATGTCAACCATCACTCCCTCTCTGCATCCACGGCACTGTGTCCATATTATTTCCATCACAGTTCCTACCCATTGTCCTGTAATCTTTCATTTAGAGATCTGTGTCCCACGTTATAGCTCCTCAAAGGCCAAGCATCTAGTGTTGGAGGCACTACATAAATGTTTTCTGAGAATAGCTAACATCTATTCAGGGAATACTACCTGCAGGGCATAATGCTAACTGCCTTCACATGAATCATCTCATTTAATCCTCTTAACAACCTTATAGGTGGCATTTTATAATTATCCCCGTTTTATAGGTGAAGCTCAGAGAGGTTAAGTTATTTGTCCAGAGACACACAGCTGCTGAGTGGGGAGCTGGCATTCAAATCCTGGAAGGAACAGAGAGCTATGGTCACTGTGCTATATCGTCAGACTTCTGGAATAGGCATGGAGGGGGACAGGAGGTTGGGGGAGGATGGTAGAAGTAGACATGAAGAAAAAATACATATCAGTCAGCCCTGGGTTTTGATCTTACATGAATAACACGCCTCTTCCTGATCTACTTCACACACCCCTGGGCCTGCTCTGGGAAGGGAAGGGGAGCAAAGGCACCTTCCCCACTGTGACTCATTGTGACCCTGACTTAGTCACAACGTGTTACCACAAGCCAGCAGCAGAAGCCATCCTAGTGTGAATTCTGGCCCTTTGGGTAAAAGAAGGGCCTGCTCTTCCCTTCTCCAGGATGGTGGAGTTTTGAGGCAAGGCCTCACCTAGAGACTACTGGTGGGTTCTGATGACAGAACATGTACTTTAAAAGAAGAAAAGGAAAGAAAAGTGGAAAGAAGGAAGGAAGGAAGGAAGGAAGGAAGGAAGGAAGGAAGGAAGGAGGAAGGAAAGAAGAGAAGGAAGGAGGGAGGAGACAGATCATAACTAAGCTGGATAATAAGCAAAGAGACTGGCAAGGAGGGGAGACCTAGACCCAAGGAACTACTCACGTGTGTTCTTTGTTGGGGCACAGAGAGGACAACATGGTGGGAACAAGAGTGGTGCTGGGATGAATAGAAGGCAAACGGGTCCTGCCCCTTTCTCCTTTGTCTTCTTTTCCTTCTCTCTCCTTCATACATGCCACTGTAATGGTGGCTTTTGCCCCCTGGTAAGCTTGAGATCAAGCCTACAAAGAGCGCGACCTTTCTGGGGACGTCTGGCTTTTTTTTCAAGATTTTATTTATTTATTTGACACACAGAGAGAGCCAGAGAGCACAAGTGGGGAAAGTGACAGAAAGAGAAGAAGCAGGCTCCCTGCCAACATGGGACTCATCTCAGGACCTTGAGATTATGACCTGACCTGAAAGCAGATGCTTAACTGACTGGGCCACCCAGGCTCCCCAAGCATCTGACTCTTGATCTCAGCTCAGGTCTTGATGATCTCAGGGTCGTGAATTCAAGTCCCTCATTGGGCCCCATACTGGGAGTGGAGCCCACTGTATTTTATTTCATTTTTATTTTTTAAAATGATTTTATTTATGTATTTGACAGAGAGAGAGGCAGCTCAAGCAGGAAGAGTGGAGGAGGAGAACCAGGCTTCCCACAGAGCAGGGACCCCAATGCGGGGCTCGAATCCAGGACCCTGGGATCATGACTTGAGCTGAAGGCAGAAGCCTTACGACTGAGCCACCCAGGCACTCAACATAGAGCCTACTTTAAAACATAACAAAACAGGGGCGCCTGGGTGGCTCAGTTGGTTAAGCCACTGCCTTCGGCTCAGGTCATGATCCCCGAGACCGGGGATCGAGTCCCACATCGGGCTCCCCGTTCGGCAGGAAGCCTGCTTCTCCCTCTCTCACTCCCCCTGCTTGTGTTCCCTCTCTGGCTGTGTTTCTCTCTGTCAAATAAATAAAATCTTAAAAAAAAAAATAAAATAAAACATAACAAAACAAGGGGCACCCCTTACCCCTCTCTGGCTCCGCTGATTCTTCTTCCTGGTCCTCTGACAAGCCTCCACACTTTACACTTGCTGTTCCCTCTGCTGGCTCCCCATGATCCCTCCCCCACCTTCTTCAGGTCTCTGCCCATGTGGCCCCCTGAGAGAAGCCTTCCCTCACCAGCACCTTTGGAACTGTAAACTGCACACCCACCTCTCCCTTTCCCCCTTCTCTGCTTTGTTTATTTTCCTCCCCTCTCCTCCTTCTCCTCTAGAACATAAGCTCCATAAAAGCAAGGATCTGATGGGTTTTGTTCTTGCTATATCCCAAGTGCCTGGTGGAGAGCCTGGCACACAACAGGCAGTTAGGAACACCCGGGGGAATGAAGGCATGGAGGGGTTGCGCGGGGGTAGGCTCTCCATCTGGAGTTTGAATTAGCCTCCTGTGATTCACAGGTATCTCCGGGAGGGCCCTGGACTTTCTGCAGAATGTGAGCTGAGGGTGCAAACCATTCTTGATTACCTCTCGCAGGACAAGGGTCCGCGGGTCCATGTGGCTTATGTCTGCAATGTCACTCTGCCAACACATTCCAACTGGCCAGAGAAAGGAGTGTTGGTCTGATCGTCTGATCGTAGAGCTGGTAATTGCACCCAGCACAGTCCTTATCTTATCTGTCGGCTTCCTGCAGCCACTGTTGCTACTGATAGGACAAATTATCATGATGCTTTTATTTTTCTGTAATTGTTTGCTGGGGGGAGTGTTAAATCTAGGTGTGCTCACAGGACTGTGTCAGGCCCAAGAGAGTCACACATTCATCAGGAACTTCTGCCCCAGATGCTGAATCTAAACGCCTCCGCAGGTAGCTTGACCCCAAATTAAACTTTTTCTGGCCTTTAAAGCCTTCATGTAGGGGCGCCTGGGTGACTCTGTCGGTTGAGCGTCTGTCTTCAGCTCCGGTCATGGTCCTGGAGCCCTGGGATCCAGCCCCACATGGGGCTCCCTGCTCGGCGGGAAGCCTGCTTATCCCTCTCTCCTCACTCCCCCTGCTTGTGTTCCCTCTCTAGCTGTGTTTCTCTCTGTCAAATAAATAAAATCTCCCCCCCCCAAAAAAAAAGAAAGAAAGATAAATTAAAAAGGGCGCCTGGGTGGCTCAGTGGGTTAAAGCCTCTGCCTTCAGCTCAGGTCATGATCTCAGGGTCCTGGATCAAGGCCCCCATCGGGCTCTTTGCTCAACAGGGAGCCTGCTTCCTCCTCTCTCTCTGCCTGCTTCTCTGCCTACTTGTGATCTCTCAGTCAAATAAATAAATAAGAAAAAAAAGATGCTCTTCCCCAACTACAATGACTGAGTCAGGGAGAGCACTTCCTTCAAGCTGGTCCACTGTGAGTCTGCGCTGAGATTTTCCCCTGACTGGGAAAGATGCTTTTTCTCTGCCCCCGAGGCTAACCTGGCCGAATGGACGCCCGCAGCTGCTGGTGGCTGTGGCTGCTTTGCCACAAGTGGAGAGCTTGCCTGCCACGGGAGCCCCCGGAGCCAGACTGAGTCGAGAGATGGCTCCAGACACGTTTCCCAGCAATGTTGTTCGAGTGCTTAGCAGTGGCCCTACCCTAGGACTGTTAGGTTACCGGTGCTAATAAATACCTTTTTTTGCCCAAGCCAATTTAGGTGATATTTGCCACCTGCAAATAGGATAGGATAGGCTGTCTGTCTGCCTGTCGGAGCCTATCCTTTGGGACCCGTGCCACATATCATCATCATCATCATCTTCTTCTTCTTTTTAAAAAATATTTTATTATTTATTTGACAGAGAGAAACACAGTGAGAGAGGGAATACAAGCAGGGGGAGTGAGAGACGGAGAAGCAGGCTTCCCGCTGAGGAGCCCAATGCGGGGCTTGATCCCGAGACTCTGGGATCATGACCTGAGCGGAAGGCAGATGCCCAATGAATGAGCCACCCAGATGCCTCCAAGGCAAAAATTCTAATACCATTCTAACTCTAATACAAGACCAAGCGCTGGTGGCCTTTCAGGGGCCCTCTCCTAATATCCCCGAGCAGATCCTCATTGGCAAACACGTATTGCTTTATTTAGTGTTTCTCTGGATTGCAGAAATGTCAGCAGTGGGCTGAGACCCCCCCCCCCATGAGGGCAGAGGCATTTGGGCAGCCCCCAGGCCCTCTGGGGAGGTGGGGGAAGCACCAGAAAGAGGTGATGCCTCCGTAGCTCCTCCCAAGGCCAGCCTTCTCCCCAGGCTCCCAGAACAGGGAGGGGGTGAGGGACCAGGATGGGCCCCACGTCCTCGAATTGGGGCCAAAGTATATAGACAAGGTGTTTTGTCATTCTAAGGCATAGACTCAGGCAGGAGGGCCGCACCCACCCGCTGGCCTCCAAGGGTGATTGCTGGTTAGGGATCCACGTGCACCCTTAAGACACGAGTGTGTCCTTGGGAGAGGCAGTGAGGTGTGCTGAAGACAGGGCTGCAGTCCCGTTTTGCCCCAACCTGCTAGGTGACGGGCAAGTCACTTCTTCTTGTGGGCCTCTGTCTCCTGCTCTGTCACACCAGGAAGCTAGGCCAGATGGATAATCGCCAGAGATCTGGCAAATTCTGTGGTCTAAAACTCCTTCCCCCACTCCAGGTCCTCCTCAGGCTGGCATGAGGATTCTGAAAGGGTATTTTAAGGCAGGAGGAAGGGGGGCAGGCAGAGGTGGTCTCAGCCCCCAGCGGGGATGTCGGAGGAGGTGACGACAGGCGGACAGACAGAAAGGTGCCAAGGGAATGAGGAGGAGAGGGTGGCCTGTGCAGGAAAGAGGGCACCAGGGCCCAGACCGCCCAAGCTCTCAGCTACATTCCCTGCCCTGCTAGAGTCAGGGAAAACACATCCAGTGTGTCCTGGGGTGGGAAAATGGCTTTTTTAAAAAATAGTTTCTTATAAAGCATCAAAAAAGTCTCAGAGAAAACCTCAGCAAAAGCTCCCTTCTGTCAGATATTTGGCATCGGCCGTGGGCTGGCATGGCTGCCCCTGCCCCTGGCCTTCCTATTGCTATGGCCCGGCCTGGCCCACCTCTGGGGCAGCTCCCTGGCCCCTGCTGCTTTCTCAAGAGAGGACTCAGCAAAAGGCGGGAATTTGTCGGTGGGCTTCGAAGTGTCCCTGGGTCCCTGTCTAGAAGCTTGAGTCTTTGGTAAGTGGGAAGGGGGGGGGAAGCAAAGCATTGGGAAGTGGGAGGGGGTCCAGCAGGCGCCTTCATCACCGCGAGTTCAGCCGCGGGGCCACCTGTGGGGGCAGAGAGAGAAGCCCAAGGGGTGAGTAGGCAGTAGACAGAGGAGCTCTGGGTGCTTGTGTTCACAGAGGAGGTACATACAGTGGTGGTCTGAGGGGTGGGTGCCTGGTGACCTCAGTCCTGGAGCCTGATTCTACTCCCATGGGACTCCCCGTCCTGCCCAAGTGGGCCTTGCCTCCAGCACCCCCCGGAATGCCCCTCGGCCTTCCCCCCCTCCCCATGCTGCCGTCTTGATAACCATCAACGCTGTAGGGGCTCAATGGCCCTGCTCTCTGGGCCTCAGCGCAATGGGACAAAAGAGGTAGCCTGGGCCCCCCTGGATGGAGGTCCGTGGACGGGGTGCCCAGGCTCTGCCAAGCAGCCAAGGAAGTATGGCCACCCAAAGCTCACCCTAGCCCAGGGGCCATCAGTAGGGAGGCAGGTTGTCACCTGCCAGTGCCACTCACCACAGCCAGGTGCCCGTTCTTGGCCTTGGTGATGAGCAGTTCTGAGCCAGGTGTGAAGTCGATGATGCCATCCCTGCCGGGGCCCCCCGCGAACGTGATGCTGGAAGGAAGGGGGTGTGTGAGGGCCCCCTGCGGGCACACACGGGGCGATGTGGGGGGGCCTCACCATGCCCAGCCGCCTCACCTGCCCTGGTTGATGTTGATGTTGTTCACGCGGTCGGCGCTGAGGGCCGTCTTCGTCAGTGTCTCAATCACGTGGTCGCTCTGCAGCACCACGTCCCCCTGGGGTGCCGTGAGAGGGTCAGGGATCAGGCCCTGCCCAGAGCCACAGAATGCACCACTGCCCTGCCTCCCAGGCCCCAAAGGTGTACCTTCTGCTTGTTGTCCTCCCGCTGCACATGCAGCACAAAGAGGCTGTCACTCAGGCTGCTGACAGAGATCCCTGAGAGGAAGGGCGGAGGTTAGGGCTCAAGGGGCGGAGCCCCAGCTCTCCCCCCATCACCCCCCACCCCACAACCCCGGGGCTCTGGCTCACCGGTCAGGTTGGCGTAGTCGATCCTCTGCTTGACTTTGGCATCATCCACAATGACCACGGCACTGGGGGTCAGCAACAGCTGCCGGGAGCGGGCTTTGTAGCCCTTGCGGTCGTATTTCACTACAGGAACGGCATACTGCGGGTGGCAGGTGGGGCAGGGGGGTCAGGGGAGGGGCTGACAGGGCTCCTGGGCGACCCATCATTCTGTGCCCAGAGCCCAAGCTCCCAACCCCCCTGGCCTCAGACTGTAGAACTGGCATCTCACCTGGATGGGCTCAGAGCCGAGGGCCTGTAGCACTTTGGGGCTGATCTCATCTGCACCTGCAACCCAGATGGGGGGGGGGGGCAAGTCAGAGGAGGGGAGAGGGGACTAAGCCAGAAGGTCGGAGCACTGGAAGTCAGGGGCTCACCAAGCCGGGTGCTGATGAAGAGCCTGGGGACACTCTGGGGGTAATTGTCCTTCTTGCCCCTGAAGATCTCACTAGCCACGGCTTTTTGCTGCAGCTGAAGAGAAGGGGAGAGGCAGGGGGAGGGATCAGAAGGGGTGGGAACCATCATGGGGGCCAGAAGAGGCAGGCCAGCCTCTGGAACAGAGCCACCTCTTGCCCTCTCTTGGGCTCCAACACCGGACCCTGCCGCCCACACTCCCGTAGACCCCTCCTCTGCTTTGCCCCCATCCCCACTGATAAGGCAGAGGGCTTCCCAGAAGGGGCATGACACCATTATCAGGGGCCAGGCTCGACTTTGGGGCAAAGTGCCCATCATACCAGGCCCCAGGGCCCAACATTCAACTCTAGGTTGGCATCGGTAAGCGGGCTGACTACTGATACTGAGAACTACCACGGGTCCTCTGGGCTGATGGGTCCTTTAGCATCATCCCATACTGAATTGGCAAAAACGAGGCACATCGGTCACTGATGTCCCTCTCCGTTACCACGGCAGACACTGTCACTGGATCAGGCTGAGCCTGCTGTCTTCTCAACCCAGGGCTCTGCGGAGCCCGTACCCGCCCAGTGGCATTGACCGAGAGGACCAATCTTATTTGCCCCCCGAAATCCACTCCAGCCTTGGTTTCACACATGAGGCCAAACACGGCCAAGGATCCATCTGAGGCCACACCGCCCACCAATGGCTAAAGTGCTTCCTCCGGGCCAGCACTTTCTGAGGGGTGCCTGCAGCCTCCCCGAACCCTGGCTGGTCACCACTCTCCACACCTGCTGCTTCCACTCAGGGCTGATACTCCGGCAATACTTCCACACCATGTTCTTCATGCACAGCTCCCGTAGAAGCTCTGAGGCCTGAGGGGCACAAGTGAGGTCAGGGCACCTGGACGGCCTGGCTCCCTTCCCTCTGAAGACAACTGGCCGATGCCCACTACAGGGGGCCACTGCCGAAGCCACACGCCCATCACCTGGACAACCCTTGCTTTCTGAGTCCTTTCTCTCAAAAGACCTCATTCTCCATGGCCCAGCTCCAGTTCCCCTCCCTTGGGGAGTCCTCCAGATCCTTTTCTGGCCACAAGATTATTGGGGCCCTCCCGACGCCCATCGAGTGCTTCCATGGTCCCTAGGTCAGCGGGGAAGGTCACAGACCTCACGCAGGGCAGGTGGCGGGGTGGGCCAGGAGGTGTCCAAGACATTCTGGGGCAGATGCCGCCGCAGGTTGAGCAAAAAAGAGGTGCGTACATGGTCCAAGAAGAAGGCATTCTCAGGGCAACGAGGTGTGTGGCGCAGGATGAACCCGCGGATGAGCCTGGGGGTGGGGGCCCAACAGGGGTGGCGGTGAGAAGCCTGGAGACCACTGCCCCACGCCCTGCTCTGCACCACCCCCTGGGGCTGCCACCCACCCCCCCCAGCTCACCTCCGGATGGTCTGCGCGGCCCACTTTCTCTTGGCTGCCTTCCTCCGGCCCAGCGTTCCCCGCCACCAAGACTGGATACAGACGGCTGTGGAGACCACCGACAGCTGACCCTGATCTCCTCGCTGTGGTGGCCCACCCTAGCCCCAGACCCCAGCCCCTTCTGCAGACCCCTGGGCCCACAAACCTGATCGCTTCACCCGCAGGAATTTCTGCTGCCAGTGAAAGCCCCTCCATGCAGCTTGGATCTTGGTGGCTGTGGTTGGGAAAGAAAGTCCATTGGCCAGAGCCCAAGGGCACCAGCTGGGGGCCTAGCACTGCCAGATCTCACTGAGTGGTAAGCATGAGGGAGTGGCCGAAAGAGCTTCCGTGTGAGAGGATAGATAAGCCAAGGGAGAATATGCGAAGGAGAGAAGAAGGGGACAAAGGAATGTTCAAGCCCACTTAGAATTTCCATCCAGGGGCAGGGCTGGAGCCACCAAGGAGGAAGGGAGCTGAATGTGGGTGGGTGAGGCCCCAATGCAGTGATTTCTCTCCTGCTCCCCAGAACAGACCCCATTGGGACAGGAAAGGTAGAGCCTCTCTCTCACCTAGGCTCTGCCTCCGGACCTCCAGGGCATCCTCTGTGGCAAACAGGGTCTTGGGGAAGCGGATGAAGATCTTGGTCCTGAGAAGGCAGCAGTGATCAGCCCTGCTTGCCACCCCCAGGGCCCCCAAACACTGGACATGAGCAGGCACCACTCACCTGCCCATCTTGTACTCCTCTGGCTTGTAGCCCAGGTGCCTGACCAGCACAACCACCCCGTCCTGGGGCCGTCCTGCCCATGTGGGCCAGGTCTCTGGGCACAGTGACTTGTATCTGGGGACAGGAAGGGCAGAGATGCACCCAGGCCCCACTCCAACAAGTGGTCCCCCGTGGGGGCCCAAACCCGCTTTCCCCGGGCACCTGCTGAGTACACCCACTGACCTGCAGCTCATGAAAAGCCGGGGCGGTTGCTCTGTCACTATACACAGGGCTAGAAAGCGGCAGGAATGGAATTCACACCTGACTGGCTCCCCAGCCACTAACTTGGACTAACCATAGACTAACGCTGCTATCTCCTTTCTGAGCTGATTAGACATTCTGTCCTCTTCATAGGTTTTCTCATCTCCTCTGGTGACAAGCACATGGATGCCTGCCTGTGGACCCCTAACCAGGAGTTCTGTAAGGGCAGGGCTGGAAGTGAGTATGGGGGTGGGTGGGGAGGGAGCTGCTGTTCCGTCCACCTAGTTTGACAGCAGGCCCGAAGAACCAAGGGGCCCCTGGCATGCATCCCACAGCAGCTCAGAAGCTCAGTGTCCTAGTCTCCAGAAGGGGGCTGAGAATCCGTGTCTCCTCTCTTAGGATCTAGAAGGCTCCTAGCCTCCTACCCCCTTTCCCTGGTGCTGAGCCAGGTCATGCCCCCACTACCTCTGCAGGAAAGCTTCATATTTGCGGCGATAGGCAAAGCCGGCTCTGCGCACGCGCAAGTTCTCCATCAACCCCAGGTACTTCACCTGGTGCCGGATCAGCACTTCATCAAAGCGACCTGGGGGAGGGGTGACAGGGTGGTCAGCGGACCCTCACTGACGGATGGCCCTTTGCATCTGCAGGGGAGACCCAGTCCTCACAGGCTATGGGGTGGGAGGGGCCTACCCGGCTGTTTTGCATCGTTGGGCTTGATGCAGCGAACGTAGGCCGGCTCCTTGGACTTGAGGATCTCCACCAGCTGCAGGAGGCTCATCTTGAACTGGGTGGCAACCTGGCCAGCCAAGGTGAAGGGAAGGTTGGCCAAGGCTGCAGATCCCTGAGGCTGCCCCTCACTGGGCAAACCGCTGAACCCTGAAGAGGCCCCTGCTAGATCCCCACAGTCACCCCGCACTCTGCTTCTTTCTTCCTTCTGCCTCCCCGCCATCACAGCAGAGAAAGGGGCTAGGCTGGGCTAGATACCTCAACTTAGGAACCTCACTTGCTCTAAAAACCCTGCTCAGGGGGCGCCTGGCTGGCTTAGTTGGTGCAGCATAGGACCCTTTGATCTGGAGGTTGTGGGTTCTAGACCCAAGTTGGCTGTAGAGATTACTTAAAATAAAAATAAAAAAATCTTAAAAAAAATCAATAAAAACCCTGCTCAGGTCTCCCCACAACCCCAATTCTACATTTTCTTCTGATGCCTGCTCTTTCTCTTTCTAGAATTTCAAGACCACGTTCCTTAACAATGCATCCTGCTCCTAGGCAGCCAATCGTTATCACTGCACATTGCTTGGCAGGACCTTCAAGGGTCTCCAGACTGTGAGAGCAGCAGACCTCTCAACAGATTTGCAGTCCCACTAAGGACAGAGGTTTATGCCCTGGGGGGTTCCAAAAGCATCAAGAAGGGGAAACTAATCCAATCTGTGGGGTAGGGGGCATCAGGAAAGGCCATCTAGGTATGACCCTTGGGCTGAGAGTTAAAGGATAAGTAGGAAATAGCCAGAAGGAAGTGAGGAGAGAAAGGTATCTGGGCAGAGGGACAGTGTGGGCAAAAGCTTGATGTACCCAGGCGGCTAAAAGCAGTGCAAGGCCCCAGGTGGGGAGTCAACCAGATACGATTTAGGGAGACTGACTCATCCTGAGGGAAACAGGGAGCCAGTGAGGAATGAGGAGTGAGAGAAGAGCAGGCACAGATCTGCACTCTGGACTATCTCTAAGCAGGTATGTGGAGGGTGGGAGGCAAGGGCAGCTAGGAAGCCAGGAGGGCAGGGAAGACACTGGCTGGCTCAGGGGTTATGAGGACGGTCCAAGGGTAAGGAGTTGAGAAGTACTCCGGTAGCAGAAACTGGCAAGAGCCAGCAGTGGTCTGGATGAGGGAGGTGGAAGACATTGCAGAGTCACAGAGGTTGCCCAGGGAGGAGGGACACAATGTGTGTGTATGTGTGTATGCCTGCATGAGCCAGGAGCTGGCGGCTTGCATGGGCGCTGCGTGTTCACCAGTACACCTCTGTCTGCATCTAGGCGGCTGCCCCGGAAGGGGCAACCTAACTTGAGTTAGGGACCCAGAGGAAACAGGCCCACCGCACTGTGCCATCAAAGGCACGTTTTAGACCAGTGGAGTCCGGCTTGCCTGGGAGCCACTGGAGATCAGTGCATACATGAACCCGCAGCTGCTGGAGAGACCTGGACAGTGGTGCCTGTGTCCTCCCAGCGTGGAGGATGTGGGACACGCAGCAGAGAGCAGGGGCCTGGGGGTCAGACGCTGGCCACCCATGGTCTCTGCTTCTCCCATGCTGGCACGTCTCAGCCTGCAGCCTCCATGGCTTCCACCGCCGACACAGCATCACTTGCTCCTGTGGGCCCTGGGTCCTTGTCCTGCCATGCCCCACAGCCACACCTCTGCCCCAGGCTCACTGCAGCTCTCCCAGCACCAGGCACCACGGGCTGCACCTGCCCTTCCCAGCTGCTCTCCTCCATGATGTCACTCTCCTGTGGATCTCCTGGTCTTTTGGGGGCTCTGTTTGTGCTGGGCCTCTCACTGCCTACAGTGCCCTCCCACAGGTCCTTCTGACAAACACCTACTTGGTCCCAAGTTATGCTTCCTCTTTTAGGATGCCTCCCCTGACCACCTACCCCACCACCAGCACCAGGCAATTTGCTGTTTCCTATTCTAAGTTTCCAAAGCACTCTGTGTACATCGGTATGAGGGCACCTATTCATCATGGTATCCTAAATGCCTCCTAACGTCTGATCCAAACATCTGCCGAGTGGGTGGATGGACACAAGTGCCATGCACAGACAAGTTCCCACAAGGACTCAGGTGTGCCCACATGGGTCTGCGCTTAGGGCCAGGCTTGCTCAGGGCAGCGTTCAAGGATGCCTCCCGGGGCAGCCGCCTAGATGCAGACAGAGGTGTACTGGTGAACACACAGCGCCCATGTAAGCCGCCAGCTCCTGGCTCATGCAGGCATACACACACACACACACACACACACACACACACGCCCTCAGGTCCCATAGCCTCCACACCGTCTCTGGCCGCTTCTTGTCGCTGAGCTCACTCCGGTCGAAGCACTGGCTCATGATGGGATTTTCGGAGCTGCACATGGTCTGTGAAGGCAGAGCGGGGTCAGGGCCTGGGGCAGGCAGTACAGATTCCTGGGGTGGGGTTAGTTGGTGCCCTGATCCAGATCCCTTTCCTTCCTCACCTCCTTCAGGTTCCGGAAGAGAAGGTCATTGTTTTTATCCAGAAACCCTGGGAGAGGGGAGCAGACACGAAGTGAGGGAGAGCCCCTCTCCCTGCCCACTGGAGGGACCCAGCTCCAGAATCCTCACCGGTCACGCTGTAGGTCACCTCTCCGGCATAGTGCAGAAGGCGGAACTCCCCACGATCCAGAGATTTCCGGGTCCGCTGATCAGCCAGCTTGTGCCTGGAGAAGGAGAGGAAGCTACAGACGGCTGGCCTGAGCCATGCCCCACCTGCTGCAAAGGCTCAAGAGGAACCAGGCATCCAGGAAGAAGCAGGTATGCTGAGGGCCAAGCCACAGCCATCTGCACCGGGCGGGAGACAGGGCCGAGCCATTAGCCTCCTGGCACAGAGGCAGTCCTGGAGGCTCAGGGAATCATATGGCCTTGCCCAGTGTCCCACAGTGCCAGTACCGGGCCCTAGGCCTCCGCACTGCTGGGGCTCGCTGGGCAGAGGGTTGCTTTCATTGCCTGCGGCTACCACATGACTCCACTCTCAGGGCTGAGCGCTGCGCACTACATTTTAAGAATGTTTAAGAATGAAATCTGCCCCCAATGATCATTTAAGCCTTAGCATATTTCTATCCTTTAACCCATTTTCTACTTTTTTTAAAAAAAAGATTTTATTTATTTATTGACAGAGAGAGATCACAAGTAGGCAGAGAGGCAGGCAGAGAGAGAGGAGGAAACAGGCTCCCGCTGAGCAGAGAGCCTGATGCGGGCCTCGATCCCAAGACCCTGAGATCATGACCTGAGCCGAAGGCAGAGGCTTAACCCTCTGAGCCACCCAGGGGCCCTCCATTTTCTACTTTTAAGGACTATCCCAAGCAACTAACCAGAGAGATACATGCAGAGATATAAGGCACAAAGATGTTTGTGGAAAGCTGGAGACCAGCCAGGGGCCCCCCCGAGGTTGGGGGACAGGAGTGGAGGATCCATGAGTTAGAGCCACCGGAGGAAGTGTTTTGAGGAAATTTTTCAGTTTGATGATACAGGAAAATACTCAGGATATAACATGATCCTGAACCTTATACACAATAAGTTCTCAGCTATTAAAAAAATATATATATATAGAAAAAGGGAGGAAGGAAATGCCTCAAATTGTTAACAGCGATGACCTCTGGGTGACAGGACAATCAGCGGGTTTCGCACACATTCCAACTTTTCTCTAATGAACAACATCATGTTTGCAATCCGAAAATGGTTTTTCAGATACAATTAAGTAAAAAATGCTCAGGGCTTTGGCATTCCACTGCTCCAGGCCCTAGTCCGAGCTCTGCAGCTTCCTAAGTCTGTGATAACCTTGGGCAACCCACTTCACTTCTTGGAGCCTCAGAAAAGCAGAGAGAGCACCACAAATCCTTCCAGGGTTGCTTGGGGTTAGAGGTAATGGGATTCCTTAAAGAAAAACCAGCTTCCAAATAAGGAAACTAAAAAATCATAGCAAGTTCCCCTCTCAAACAAGAATCAAGAGGGAGCCACACTCCTCTTAGCTTCTTATTTTGTGGATACCTGAGCTGTGGCTTGGAGCGCCCTGTCCTCAACTTATACTTCCCCTTCATCTCCGAGTGGCCAGTGGTTTAGGACCCGAGGGAGGATCTCACGCTTCACAGGCTCTGCCCCCAGGGAGCCCCTGTCCCGACACAGGCTCCGCCCTCAGCAAGCCCTGGTCCCTATGTTCCGCTGCCACCCCGCTTACGTCAGAAAGTGCGGATGGTGCTTGATTGTGTCCTCCAGCTTCTCCAGGAAGGTCAGATCCGTGGCCTCCCCGGGGCGCAGACATTCCTCATCCTGGGGGGTGTGGCAGAGGGTAAGGGAGGTATCAGGGGAGGAGCTGGAGAGCATAGGAGACTCAGGGGCATCGTGCCAGGATGCAGGGACTCAGAGCACCCAGCAGATCATAGGGAGCCTTCCAGACCAGGCCAGCCCCTCACTTTACCCTCCACGTACCCTCCCCTGCCTTGTCCGGGCTCAACACCAAGCTTGGGCCCACTGTGGACGTGCCTAAGAGAATGGGGAAGGGAGCAGAGCAAGGGCCTCCCACCCCACCTCTGACATGAGGCCTTGGAGGAGCAGAGGACTCACCAAAATGGAGATGATGCCCTTGAACTTCTCCTCCACCAGGTCACAGATGATCTTATTGTTGAAATACTGGACAGGCTCCCACTGACAGGCAAAAGGGAAGGAAGGCATCATCGTGGGGTCCTAGTACCTCTTCTAGGAGACCCCAATGCCTGGCTTCCTATGGGGTGTCCCCAGAGACACCTGCAGGCTCGCACCCACCGCGATGCCCTCTGCCTCATATTCCTCCTGTTCCGACTTGAGGGTGAGCTCGATGAAGAGCTGCTGCAGCTTCTCATTGCAGTAATTGATGCAGAACTGCTCAAAGCTGTGAGGGAAACAGAAGAGCTCGGGGTGGGTCGAGGGTGACACAGGACCAGGAGCAGTGGGGAGAGACCGAAGGTCTGAGCAGCTAAGGGAAGATGGGGGAGCAGTAGGGGAAGGGGGAAAGAAGGGAGAGATCAGGACAGGGAGGAGAGAAAGGCAGGGGAAAGGGGGTGCTGACCTGTTGTGCTGAAACACTTCGAAGCCATAAATGTCCAGGAGCCCGAGGACGGTGCTGCTCCGCCAGCTGGGGCTCTCAGCATCCTAGGGCCAAGGGCATGAGTCTCGGTGTTTGACAGCTCCCAGCCCCAGGCCTCCCTGCTGCTTCGGAGTCACCCTGGGCAGAGCCCTCACCTTGGAGGCCAGTGACCTGTTAATCTTGCTGACCAGCCAGCTGAAGGTGCGACTGTACACAGCCTTGGCAAGAGCGTCTCGCGCATGCGCGGCCTGCTCCAGGTTCAGCGGGCTCAGGAGCTGCCGGCCAAGGCCAAGGTGAGGCGGGAGAGGAATGCCGTGGGCCCCTTTCCCTCCCCCTCCTCTATGTGCTCAGGCTCAACACCAGAAAACCATGACCACCCTGTCCTCCCGGCCCCCGGTAAGCCTGGCGGGTGGGGGACACCAGGGGAGGCCACAGTGACCCTATCAGAGGGAAGATGGCTTAGGGACCAGAGGCCTCACTCCTAGAGGCAGGAGTCTTGGAAGAGGCCTGGGAACACCTGGGCCCTCCACCCCCCAAGCCCTGAGACAAAGGCCCAGCCTCACCTCTTCTCCCTTGGCAATAATCTTCCTGTGCGTGAGGGCTTCCCGCAACGTTGGGCCTTCCACTCCGAGAAGCTGCCAGGGGAGAGGGGTGGCCACCGTGAGGGGATACGCCTCCTGGCCCCCCGTATGCCCTGCTCCCGCCCTTTCCTCAGCCCACTCACCCTGGTCAGGTACTTGAGCTGGTTCTCGGTTGTTACCTGGGCGTTGCTCTCCTCGTCGGCAGCAAAGTGGATGTTGCCCAAATGTAGGACACTGGCCACGATACTGAGCAGGTCCTGGGCGAACAGGGAGGGGACATGTGGGGGGTCGCAGGAGGGGCAGAGAGCCCAAGAGGGCCACTGATGGAGTGGGGATTGGGGGTGTGGGCAGTGTCTGAGAGAAGCAATGGGCTGTAGAAGCAGACTGAGATTCTCAGGGTGTAGGGGGAGGAAAGGGAAGGTCCCCACATGGGTCTCACCTCGACCTCCTCCTCAGTGAAGTCAATGACCATCAGAGCCTTCCTGACCACCTTCCAATCAGTCTTGTCATTGATGGAGGAGACTTTGGCACACTGGCCCTGGGGGGAAGGGCAGAACGGGGTCACCGGCTGTGGTGCCACGCTCCCTGGGTGGCGTCTGCCCTGCCCACCTGCTCCGCACCTTTACCAGGTACAGGTAGCTCTGGGGGTTCCGTTCCAAGCCCAGCCTGCGCAGCAACTCCTCCTCGCCGCCTTCCAGCAGCTGGTAGAAGACGTGGAAGTTCCTCTCCCCATGGTTCTGGTGTACCACCCGGGACTTCTCCAGGAGGTAACTGAGGATGTGGCCACCCACAGGCGCACCCTGTGGGCAAGGGCAGGACGTGGTGACTGTTCAGGGGGCCTGGGGGGGGGTGGGAAGGAGCTGCCCCTCCTTCCTCTCCTTCCTTGGCACTCCTGGCCTCTAATTCCAGCATGGCCACTAGCTGCGTGGACTCAGGTGAGTCACCCCCTCTGGCCTGTGTTCTCATCTGAGAAAGGGGGGCATGCAGCCCTAGTGACCGGGCCATTCCCCTTGGCTGTTTGACGGGCAGCTCATACTGACAGGCCTGGAACTGAACTGGTGTCCCCCTCCTCAGACTAGCTCCTCTCTTCATATCTTGGCCGCTGCCCACGGGTCTCTAGGTCTGCAGGCCAAGAAGTTTGCTATCCTCTGGGAAGCCTCTTGTTCTCCCTAACCTCAAGTCTAGTCTCACAGCCAATCCTGTTGCTGTCAGCCTCAAACATCTGGAGCCTACAATGCCACCAGGCCGGCCTCATGATGGTCCACTTACTAACTGGTTTCCCTGCTTGGCCTGCTTCTTCTATACCATCTACTCTCAACAAAGCACCAGAGGGATATGCTTCTGTTCCAAATCCTCCAATGGCTCCCCTTCTACTCAGAGTTTCTTGTTTGTTTCTTAATTTCAAGCTTTTATTTAAATTCAAGTTAGTTAACAACTACTCAGAATTTTGTTTTTGTGGGGCCTTTTGTCATTGGTTGGTTGGCTTTTTTGAGAGAGACGAAGAGGGAAAGAGAGAATCTCAAGCAGAATCCCCGCTGAGCCTGGAACCCAATGCAGGGCTCAATCTCATGACCCTGAGGTCATGACCTGAGATGAAATCAAGAGTTGGGTGCTTAAATGACTGAGCCACCCAAGTGCCCCTCTACTCAGAGTTTTTAAAACAAGTTCTTACAAAGACCCAGAAGTGCCTGTACCATCTGGCCTCCTCTCCTACTCCGTGATGCCTTGCTCACTGGCCTCCCTTCTGTCCTTTAACACACCAAACACTCCCCACCTCAGGGCCTTTGCACTGGCTAGTCCCTCTGCCTGGACTCTCACCCCCAGGTAATCTGCCAACTTGCACCCCTGGCTCCATCAAGTTGTTTGTTTTTTCTTTTTTTTTAAGATTTTATTTATTTATTTGACAGAGAAAAACACAGCGAGAGAGGGAACACAAGCAGGGGGAGTGAGAGAGCGAGAAGCAGGCTTCCTGCCAAGCAGGGAGCCCGATGTGGGGCCCAATCCTGGGTCTCCAGGATCATGACCTGAGCCAAAGGCAGCCACCCAACCAACTGAGCCACCCAGGTGCCCCTAAATTACATTTTTCTTTTTTTTTCTTTCTTTCTTTTTTTTTTTTTAAGATTTTATTTATTTGACAGACAGAAACACAGCCAGAGAGGGAACACAAGCAGGGGGAGTGAGAGAGGGAGAAGCAGGCCTCCTGCTGAGCAGGGAGCCCGATGTGGGACTCGATCCCAGGTCTCCGGGATCATGACCTGAGCTGAAGGCAGTCACTCAACCACTGAGCCACCCAGGCGCCCCTACATTTTTCTATTTAATGTCTATGTTTCTGGAGGCAGAATTTTTGTCTGTTTTGTATCACTGCTATACCACCAGCCCCTGGAATAGCACCTGGCACACAGTAGGCGCTCAATAAATATTTGCTGGTACCAAAGACCTGGCAAGTGGGTGCTTACTGAATGGGATTCCCACCCCCCCTGCCCTGACACATCCACGGGTACCTTGAAGTCAAACTGCACATCCATATACTTCCCAAACCTGCTGGAGTTATCATTCCGGAGGGTCTTGGCATTTCCAAAGGCCTAGGAGCAGAGGAGGGGGTATGAGAATGGCTGGCATTCTCTCCCTGACCCTGTTGCCCCACAGACGCTCCTGTCCCCTCACCTCCAGCACTGGGTTGCTCTGCAGCAGCCTGTCACGCACAGCACCCCCCCTCTCCGGGGCTGGGCAGGTCTCAGCGTAGAACTGTAGCAGCCGCTTGGTGGCCTCTGTCTTGCCTGCTCCGCTCTCCCCGGAGATCATCACCGCCTGGTCCCGGCGCTCTGTGCGCAGTGCCCGGTACACGGTGTCGGCCACCGCAAACCTGGGACAGAGGCTTTTTAGGAGCTCCGGGGGGTGGGGGTAGGGCAAGATAGGAAGAGGAAGTGGATTCCCATATCTCGTTGGAGGTGGCTCGTGGGTGGGGATTGGGGGACCCACAAGGGTATGGGTCAAGGGAGGTCCTTCATAGCTGAAGATGGGGATCGCTGTTGCTTTCAGATGGAGGACTGATGAGATCATTTAGGGGTGAGGTTCCTGGAGGTCATTCAGGTAGAGGTTGGGGACACTCCTAGGTGGGGTTGGGAGGTTCCTCAGAGGTGGGAGTCAGAGAGTCACTAAGATTGAGGGCCATGCCCAGGTAGAGTTGGAGGGAAGGAGCTAGGGGTGGGGTTTGGGGTGGGGGCTGGGAAGGTCCCACCCCAATGGGGCTGAGAAATTCATCTCAAGTGGGGATCAGGGTCACTCTAGGGTGAGGGGTTGTGGGACCCCTCACTCATGTAAATAATGACTCATCCCACGTGGGAGGTCAGGGATATTCTAGAGCGAGGGTCATGTGGGCTCATCTTAGGTGGAAATAGGGGGGGTCACTCCTGGAGAGGCTGGGGGTCACTCACAGGTGGGGTGGCACCTCATAGAAGCTGACACCCCGATAACGCTCCATGTGCTGTCGGCTGTAGATCTGTAGGTCCCGGTAGGGGTTGACAGAGACCAAGACGGGGCCAATATAGGTCTGGGGGTTGGGGGAGGAGGGTCAGAAGTCTCTCCCAGAGGCTCCTGATACCTCTTTTGCCTTCAGCCCAGTGTCTGTGCCCCCTGGCACCACTATCCCCGTCTCTTCCCACTTGGGCCTCACATAAATGAGATTCTCCCGGAACCGTCGTCGCAGGTTCTCGATGAAGGCAGCCTCACTGGTGAAGTTCTCCAGAAGCACGAAATCCTGTACCCCCACCCGGTCCCGGGCGGTCAGGGCACTCTCCATGGTCACCCGCACCCCGTCACTGCCCAGGGCCTGCAGGGAACACACCACGGGAAAGGGTCAGGGCCAGCGGGGGAAGGTAAGGCCTCTTCTCCACTTCAGCCCAGTGGGACTCAAAGGGCAACTGGGGGCACCTGGGTGGCTCAGAGGGTGGAGCCTCTGCCTTTGGCTCAGGTCATGATCTCAGGGTCCTGGGATCAAGTACCACATTGAGCTCTCTGCTCAGTGAGGAGCCTGCTTCCCCCTCATTCTCTGCCTGCCTCTCTGCCTACTTGTGATCTCTCTCTGTCAAATAAATAAGTAAAGTCTTTTTATTTTTTTTAAGATTTTATTTATTTATTTGACACACAGAGAGAGAAACACAGCTAGAGAGGGAACACAAGCAGGGGGAGTAAGAGAGAGAGAAGCAGGCTTCCTGCTGAGCAGGGAGTCCGATGCGGGGCTCGATCCCGGGACTCCGGGATCATGACCTGAGCTGAAGGCAGTCGCTTAACCAACTGAGCCACCCAGGCACCCCAATAAATAAAATCTTTAAAAAAACGGCGGGGAGGGGGCAACCAGGGACCCACGGACACCGAGAACACCCAAGAGGCAGACCATGCTGGGTACAGTGGGCCTGGGTCACAGCTGGCGCATGGAATGCTGAGGACATGGGACACACAGAACAGAGACCAAGTGGGACACATGGGACCTGGACACAGGACCCTGGGGCACAGAAGATCCAGAAGG
Source organism: Spilogale gracilis (assembly GCA_004023965.1). Classification (NCBI taxonomy): domain Eukaryota; kingdom Metazoa; phylum Chordata; class Mammalia; order Carnivora; family Mephitidae; genus Spilogale; species Spilogale gracilis. The sequence goes on along the minus strand of PITA01015038.1, from coordinate 3,801 downwards.
CATGTGAAGCAAGGCCGCAGAATCCAGGCAGGCACTGCGTTTGTGTAGAGAAAAAGGAGTCACGAGAAGAAACTCCCTGGAATAATCAAAAGAATTCTGTTGACCTTGGACAAATCCCCTTCTCTCTCTGGGCTGCTTTCTCCTCAAGGAGGAGGAGTTGAGTTACACCAGGTGACCTCAGGTCCCTTAGCTCTGGACCACGTGTGACAGGTGCTTTGGAGGACAAAGGGCTCAGAGTGAATTCTGCCAGCCGGGTGGGGCCATCTGTCACCCACATCCATCAAAATCTCCAGGGGGAGAAAGTCTAGGGACCAAGCAAGAGATCACCCACAGACCACATGAGGGAAATTCCCCCAGGGGGCCTCCCATCCCAGCTGGGCTGGTCACCCACCCCAGAAGTTGAGGGGGGGGGCTCCTTCTCATAGCTGGGCCACACCCTCTGCTCCAGCTGCCAGACTCCCCAGACACTCTCCGCCTGAGAGCTCCAGAAGCTTCAAGGGGGTGGGGGTTTTACCCCGGAAAGCCCAGCTGCCTCCAGAGCATACAGGCTCAAGAAGGCCCTCACCCCACACCACACTCTTCAAATGGGGAGGGGCTCTGAGAAATCCATACTAAGAGTATCAAGCATAGGAGAAAAGCAAGGTGGCAGTGGTGGGAAGGGACAAAGATCCTGTAGAGGACACCAATTCTCCAACCACAGAGCACCCAGAGCTCTGGTTTGGGGCACCCCTCTGGGTCTGGCCTGCCTCTCCCAGGCTTGTTCCTCCTCGCCTCCCCCACCCCAATCTTGTTCCGAAGCTGCTGCCAAATCTGGGCGAAGCTCCCGCCTCCTTGCCCTCTGGGTGACGGGTCTCTGTGCTCTCAGCCCTCCCCGAGGGCTACTGGCCCGGCCCTGGGTCTGAGCGCCCCGCGGCCCTCCCTGCCTCTACCTCTTCCCCCTACAACTTTCCGGGACGTTTTTCCACCCGAAATTCCTGGGCCGCGCCCGCTTCCCGGCGGGGCCGAGGCGGCGCCGCGAGGCACAGAGGGACGCCGGGGACCCCCCGCCCTGCCCCGCCACCTTCGCTCACCGACGCCCGATAGCGCATCCTGCCACTCCGGCCTGGCACCCTGTTCCGCTGCGGATCCTCCGGGTCCGGAGCTCCGCGGCGGCGGCGGCGGCGGCGTCAGCGAGGGAGGGGCCGGCCCGCCCCCCGCGCCGCCCCCTCCGCGAGTCTCGGGAGCGCGGGACTCCCGAGCCGGCCCCGCCTCCCTCGGGGCTCGAACTCAGGGGTCCCTGTTCAGCTGGCGGGGGTAGGGTAGGAACTACGAGGGATCTCGGTGCAGGGGTGGAAAGGCGGGACGGGGCTCCCCGCCAGGCAGGGGCTCCGCCTGAGTCAGGTTTTCCAGGAGGGACGTCGTTGGTTCCAGGGTGGGGCCCGGAACCCGCGCGGCGGCCGCGTCTACACGGATCCGGAACTGACTTCCGGGCGGTGTGTACACTACGCACCAGGCCAGGCGCGCGACGAGGGTTGAAGCTGGTGGATCCTGGAGGAAGCAGCATTTCCCTCCCCCCTCACGCCAACCTCTACTCCCGGGAAAGTTAAAAATAGATCGAAATGTCCAAATACGGCCGGCACGCTGGGGCGGGCGGAGCCTCCGTGTGGGACACTGTCCACCCCTATATACTCTCCGGGAGGTGGCCCTGTGTCTTTAAACCCCAAGAAAATCTCTTTAGGTTTCCGAAGCAGCACGGATCGAGCACCCGAGGGACAGGGACCTCCACAGGGAGTCTTTGCCGAGCGCGGTCTGTGTCCAGCCCCTATGGAGGTCTCATTCTCCCATCTAGAAAATGTACGTCCGACTTCCAGCATTTGAGGCCTATACCCTCCTCCCCTATCCTAGACACCCCAACTAGGGCCTCTGTGCCTCAGGGGCTCCTCAGCTCTCTCCTTCCTCTGGAGGGAACCTCCCTCTCTTGTCCCTCTGGATCCCTCCCGTAACAGCCGCACCCTCACTGGGATCTTGGACGCACTTAAGGAGTGAACTCTCGCTTAGATCCCACCGCTAGTGGAGGTGGTGAAGGCGAAAAGCCTTTGATGGTTGCAAAAGACCGGGCTATTTCTTACAAGCAGTATGACTGGAAGCAAGTCATTCGACTTCTTAGAACCTCCTCTTCATCCTTAAAATGTGGCTAATATCTGCCTAAAAGCGTTGTTGGGAAGGCTAAGATAAAAGCGCCACGGCACTTCCCCGTCTCTCAATAAGCACTTCCCTCTCTCGGCCTGACATTCATTCCCCACACGTTTGGGACAGACCTACTAAGAGCCAGGCCCTGCGCCAGATCGGACACACTTCTTATCTAGTGGGGAAAGCCCCTCAGGCGTGTCTGCCAGTTACAAAGAGCTCTCGAGAACTTTACCTGTTCCCCACCCGACAGATAAGGAACCTGAGGCGCAGTACCGCGGACATTGACTGGTCCTAGCGGGGGTGGGGTGGGGGAGGCAGAGTCGGGAGCCTAAGCCCCAGCGCTCCCCTCCTTCCGATCCAGGCTCCCAGGAGAGGGGCTGAGGCTGCGGCAGGTGCGGGCTGCAGGCTCGTGGGGAGGCTCATTACCTCGAAAACAACAGCCCAGCCAGAGCCGCGGCCCGGGGGAGTCCGGGGGGGTGGTGATGGGGAGGGCACCAGCTGGGAGATGGGGCCTTCCGCAGGGTAGAAGGGACTGGGTGCGCAGCTGGGAGACGGGTGGGAGCGGAGGGGGGTGGTATTAAACGCCACCCGCAGAGGCGGGCTCAGGGAGGAAGGGGGCGCCCTCTGCGATACCCCCAGGTTTAAAATCTAGAAGGGAGCAGGGAGGGGGACTCTGCCAAGCCCACCCAGGGTGGGGAGTGCCTTAGGGGGCTGGGAGGAAACGAGGTCGAGCGAGGCCCCGCTCCAGCACGGCTCTCTAAGGTAAGGGGGGGGCACAGGGCCGGCCCTGCCGCGGCTAGCAGGCAGGAGGGGAGGAGCTGGGAGCGGGCGGCGCTTCGCGGCTGCAGAGTCCGCCCCGCCCGCTGCCTCGTCAGGCGGCTGGAATGAGGGGAATCCGCGTGCGGAGGGGTCCTGCCGGCCAACCCCCCCATCCCCAGCCGCGCCGCCGCATTCCCGGGATGCCCGCCGGCGCCCCCACAGCCGCCGCCCAGGGGCGGAAGGAGGGGGCGTCTTTGCAGTCGGGCTGGGTGAAAGGCGGCCCTAGCCCCGGCTCCGGCCCGCTCTGCCTCACTGGACGGGAGCGCCAGCCCGGGAGGGCGGGCGGGGAGCCGTGGGTGTGAGAGTAACCGCGACGAAGGCTGCAGCGCCAAGCGTTTCCGGCATTCTCAGAGCTGTCTTACGGTGTTCCTTTCAGTGCCCTGAAGCCAAGCCATGAGCTCTATGCTATTGCCTCCATCCTACAGACGGGGAAACTGAGCCTGGGCAAGGGCATGACTTGCTCAGAATCCCAGGACTAGTAGGACGGTTGGGATTGGAACCGGAAACAATAGCATTCATAGGGCTGCACTATGGGAGAAAGAGGCTGGTGGGTTTCCAGGCTTCAGCTTCTCTGGTAAAGGTTAAGTTGCTACCCTGCCAGGCTGGGACCTTCCTCAGTAACTCCCTGACTGCAGTGCCCAGTATAAAACCTTGTTGGTGTTGTGTGACTATGGATATTGTAGGTCTTAGGAAATGGGCATTGCCTTTGGGCCCCCAGCATGGCCTTGCACCCAGGGACTGGCTGCAGGCTGGGGAGAAGCCGTGGTCACATGAGTGACCCAGAACTTATTTCCCAAGACTACCTCTGGGTCT